>APFE030037628.1:0-32978 GCA_000404065.3 Pinus taeda
AAATTAGGGCACTTTCAGAGAACTTCAAAGCTTCATCGAGTGAGTCCTAGACCACTTGGATAGTGGGAGTTGGGGCTTCACTCACGATATGGGCAGGAGATTGCCCTCCAGAGACGGATGAGCCACCAGTTATTTTTGCGAAGCTCAGAGCCATATTTTATGCAGATCTGAGAATGTTGGAACAACAGCAAATATTTGAACCGCAGACCCTAAGAATGGGAAAGAGATCTGCGAGATTATAGATCTGAACCAGGCGAGATCTGCGAGACCAGAAGAGACCTGCGAGATCTGCGAGACCAGAGAGACCGTGAAAATCAATGAAGATCTGGCGCTTAAAAAGAGACCAGATCTGGACGAAATTGAGCGAAATTCAGATCTACTGCGATAAAAATCTGCACCAAAGAAGCGCGTGAGCCTTGTCTCTGCGGCAACGCGGCTTCGAGGTTACGGATGGATCCAAATCTTTATGTATACCGCTGCAACGTTCAAAAGAGACCATAACAGTAGTAACCGGCGCTTAAAAAGAGACCAAATCTGGACGAGAAGAACCGCAGCGAGAAGAACCGCAGAGATCTGCGAGAAGAACCGTAGAGATCTGCGAGATATTACAATGCAAACCGAGAAGAACCGCAGATCGGTGGAATAAAGCCGACCGGTGCGAGAAGAACCGGTGAATAATGCTGAGAAAAATGCGAGACCAGAAGAGATTTAAACCACTATCGGTAAACCCGTAGACTGCTGAAGAACCGCAGACTTCGACAAGGATGATCTTAATTACATACCCATGATTAATAATAATAATAAAATTATTATATTAATTATAATAATCTTTATTAAACAGCTAAATTATTTAATTATATGGCTTCAAAAATGTTCAAAAATCCTGTAAGGACATAGGCATTGAGTCATTTACACAATCTTGATATGCCACGTCACCGTGGCAAGATACCTACAATAAAACACTCACATCCATACATTAATAGTGTGCTTAGCTTAAATGATATAATGATTTGTATCTCATTGTTATGTTGAATCACAATACAAATAGTAGTCAATTTACACCATCTTGATATGCTACTATGACGTGGCAAGATACATTAAAAAACGCTCACATCCATACATAAATAGTGTGCTTAGTTTAAATAATATAATGATTTGTATCCCATTGTTGTGTTGAATACAATACTAACTGCAACAAGATCTGAACTGAAACAATTGTTAGACATTCAAGCAAGTAAAAGTTAGAAGTTTATTGTTATAGAAGGCATTCAACCCATTATTTGTCCATCTACTTTCCATGTATAAACAAAATAATTAAAAATATTGAGTAATGTTGAACTTGGGTCGAGGAGCAAGGAGAAATCTTCTTATTAAAATTAAAATATTATTTTATCACCACAAAATTAAAAATGAAATATCATAGAATTTTTAGCTTAGTATTTAAATATTTTATTTAAAATACTAAATCATGGGAAATTAAATATTCACTTTGAAAAATTACAATGACAAAAACTTTAAAATTAAATATTACTAAAAACAAAAAAATTACATTCCCTTCGTGTTTAAAAAAATTTACATTTCCTTTTTGTTTGAACTTTAATTTGAAAAGTTAGTAATACATTTGTGATTTGTGGGAAGCGAAGAATATGGTAGTGCTAGGTGTAGGAATTTTTGTTGATTAAAAGAAATAAGTAAATAAGTAAAAGTGTTTTTCTTACTTTAGGTGTTGTTCGAATTCTAACTTCCACTTGCATTTTGTTTTTTGGTAAAAAAATATTTATTTCTGTATAGCCTTGACTTGCATTCTATTTTTTTGGCACAAAAGATCATTTTCCCTTTATTTGTTTGTTTTTTTCCTTTGCCTTGTAGAGATCACAATGTATAAATTTCGAGATGGAGGCATAGTTTTTTATTACATGTGAGGAATGTTTTTTTACACTATATGTTAATTGTGGGGATGTCATCTCCAATACAAATGCATGTACGATGATGGATGGGTAGGTACACAGAAGAAATTGATTTGTAGTTGACAAAGATAGAGAAGACAATTGAAAAAACAAACTAAAAATATGATGATAGATGACATATTTTAATTTCTTGGATTGACAAATCTTGCCGGCTTATGATGGAAGTGCATTTGCACTACATGAGGTGTGATAAACAAAACCACTACCACCAATATGTATGTGGCCTAAAGTAGGAAACCACCCACACTAGTTAGTGAGGTAATTGTGCCCACCCCTTCTCATAGGCTCTTGATTCAAATCCACCTAGCCATACAATTTTATCATGGCTTCACAAGATAGTAAAAGAAGCCCTAGAATAGACACCTAAGGATTTATTGGTCATCTAACAAACATCAATAAATATGCAATGGGTAAAGGTTGAAAATTAGAATATATGGTTTTATAAAAAATAATATCCATGATAAAGTCATATAACTGATATGGATGGCTAAGATGGCACATCATGTCACATTGTGACATGGATTGGATAAGGGAAATGCCTTATGACTTAATAAACAATGACAAGTGAAGAAAACTTAGAAGTACTTATAATTGAAGAAATCCAATCCAATTAGAATAAAATGGTAAACTACCCATATCAAAGAATGGATAATTGATGGTGTTTGGTAGGAAGAAGAAGGATATATTCATTAAATTGTTATTTATGCAGCCTTGTGATTTCTCTCCCAATATTTAAGAGGATTTGCCTTACCTAGTTCATTTGAATAAAAATCAACCTAACTGAAGTGGTAATTAGTACAATTATGATTAACCTAATTATTAACACAAAGGTAGTCATTAATCTTCATATGTTTCTGAATTTTCTCTATAGCTAGGGAGAATCATCCTTATTTAATTGATTTGGATAGTAGTCATTTTAACCCAAGTGTTGATTAATGTAATGATGATTGACATAATTATGGATAAGAAGGTAAAGACATCATCCTGGGCAATGTAATTGTGAGGCAAAGGAAAATCCATATCATTTAGCCTAGACAAGGCAATGAATTATATTTTTTTGTAAGGCATTGCAAACCAACATTCGTAATATGTAAGAGTAGATGAAAATTGTGTCGTGTATTAATTGAGGGTGCTATAACATTATTACTATATTGGAAAAATCACAATTATGACATAAACATATCTAATCTACCCAATATCTATTAGCTGCTAAATTCAAAAATTTCTTGTAACTAAAAATATTTTTATCTTTTTTAATTAATAAGATAAAGTCAAATAATTTTTTAATTTAATTAAGAATTAAAAAAATGGTTTTTTAAATTTAAATATTTTCAAAGTTTGGAAAAAAAGGTTAGCATTTATAATTTTCTTCTCCCACACCACACAACACACAACACACAATATGAATATTAAATATATATTCCAAATATTTAATAATTAAAAATTATATAATTCATAAATTTTTTACTAAATAAAATGGGTAAATTTAAAATAAATATAATTTTATTAAAATAATCTTTGATTATGACTCTCTTACCCACACCATCCCTACTTTCCCGGGAGATCCTACATGTATTGTTGCTCAAAAATATCATATGTTGAATTTCAGAATTTGCATTAAAAAGTCAAGAATTGGAAATTTTTGGGATGTTCACATTTTTTATGAAGAAAAACATGATTTCAATAAAAAAAAAAATTCATAATTTTATTTTTATAATTTGCGAAATCTATAATCTATCATCATAGTCTAAGTTTTGACACCGTGTTCCTAAAATTTCATGTCATGATGTGACATGATATGCTATCCTAGCCATCCAGATTGATTAGATGACCATCAAATTGTGTTGAAATGTTTATCATGAATATTTTTTATAAAACCATATGTTCTAATTTGGCATGTACCTATTGCATATATTGACATTTGTTATATGATAAATAAATCCTTAGATGTCTATTTTAGAGCTTTTTCTACTATGTTGTGAGGTGAAGGATCAAATTGTATGGCTAGGTGGATTCAAATCACAACTCTGTGATATGGAGCGGGAATGATGGCCTCACTAGCTAGCATAGGTGACTTCCTACTAAAGGTCACATGCATGTTGGTGGTGGTGGTTGTGGTTATCGCACCTCATGTGATACAATTGTACTTCCATCATAAGCTCGCAAGATTTTCAATCCAACAAATTAAAATATGTCATTGCTCATCATATTCTTAGTCTGTTTTCTCAATTGTCTTCTCTGTCTTTCTCCACCTTTCATTATCGGTTTCCACCATGAATCAATTTATTGTTTGCACCTACCCCTCCATTATCCTACATGCCCTTGTGGATATGACATCTCCACAATTAACATCCAATATAGAAATAAATCCTTACATGCAGTACAAAATTGTGCCTCCATTTTGAAATTTGTTTGATGACAATTTCTACAACACAATGGAAAAGTTAAACAAACAAATAGAGGATATTTTGTGCCACAAAAATAGAATGTAGGTCGAGGCTATAATAATTCATGCAACAATTAGGGTAAGAAAGAGACTAACCGAAGAATTCACGGATTACACTTGTGTATGTTTGTTTTACTTGACAATGAAAATTTCCACACATATGACACTACCGTGTTCTTCTTTTCCCACCAACTCACCTAGTATGTTACTCCCTTTTAAGATCGTGGTTCGACACAAAGAGAACGTTTTTTTTCCTTAATAAAATTTATTTTAAGATTTTTAATCATTTTTTTTTAAATAATATTTATTTTCACCTAATTTATATTAATAAGATAAATTTAACTTTTTACATAATAAAAAATAATTGAAATTATCTAAAATTCTTAAATTAAATGAAATTTCAATTTTGATAATCTAGTATTTATAACATTAAAATTCTTAAATTTAGATTTAACTAATATTTACATTCGTTATTATTTTGCTTTATTTAAATTAATTTTAATAAAATATTTTATTAAATTTAAATAATATAATAACCTCTTTAAATATTAAATTAATTTTAAATAATATAATAACCTCTTTCGACTATTTAAATAATATTTTAATTTTAATAAAATACTCTTCAAAGCATATTAGATCTCTGTAGTTAATTAATTCCATAGAATTCTCTTCAACCCTCAACCAAAGTCCAATATTACTCTATAGGTCTAACTGACAAATAATACGTTAAAGGCCTCTAATAACAATAAACGTTTACTTGCTTGTATGTATAAAAATGGTCTGGATTCATATCTTGTACCCATTGAAGAAAGTTTTCATATTTGTATTGTGATTCAACACAACAATGAGATACATATCATTATATTATTTGAACTAAGCATACATTTGTACTCAACCTTTTCAAATATATGGATGTGAGTGTTTTTTGGTATGTATCTTGCCACTTCATGATGACATAAAGCCTATGTCTTTTTAGGAAGCGAAATACAAGAGTGAATACGTTTTTTATTATAATAATAATTATTATTATTATTATTATTATTTTATTTTTTTTTTTGGAAGCGAATATAGAGTGAACACATTTTTTTAATTATGAATAATATTATTATTATTATTATTATTATGGGGTAGTTCAATATAATAGCCATGCAACGTGGGTTAAATCTTGTGCTATCGTCGATCGGGTAAGAGTTGGAATGATGAAGATATAGTCCTAGCCAAGTTTACAAAAAAATATGATTGTTAATATATTTTAGGAAAATGAAACATAAATATGAGAATTCAATGATATGTTGAGATTCCATTATAAGAGTGAGAAATGTCTTATATTTTGTCATGTATTTTAGTTTATATTATTAAGGTATAATATTGTTAGTTTAGTGAAGTACCCTATTTTTTTTTAGTTTTCTTTTTTTCTATAAATATATCTATATTTTGATAAAATTATTTGTAGTTGTTTTATATTTGTTTATTTAATGTCATGATTCTATCTTTTTATTTAAATGAAATGTGGTCATCCATTTTATGAATGATGATTTCTTTCCATATATACCCTATCTTATGTTGTTTTTGGTTCCAACTCGTTGTTGGTTTTCTAATGATTTATCTTGTATAGTACTTAAGGGAGATTAAAGTCTAGTGATGATGATGAGGAGGCCAATGTCAATAAGATCTTATCTTTTTATTTCAATGAAATGTGATTATCCATTTTATGAATAATGATTTCCTTCCATGTATGCTCTATCCTATGTTGTTTTTGGTTCCAACACATGGTTTTCTATTTAGCTATCTTGTATCGCACCTAAGGGAGATTCAATTCAAGTGATGGTGATGAGACCAATATCAACAATATTGGATATGTTATCTAAATATTATAAAAAATAGAAGCCTTTCTATGGAAAGAAATATTATATTCATAATGCAAGCCCCTCATGAAGTCAATTTGTAATGGAAATCCAAGATCTTGGAAAAAGATAATTAGTTCTATCTCAATGCCTTTCATACCCCTAAATAAGCCATGAGTGTTTACGGTAATGTAGCTATGTCCCTTAGAGGCGCTAATTTAAAGAAGCCGTGAAATTATGTAAATATTTAACTAAATGAACTTCTATGTGTTGTTTAAGAAATTAGGTCCCTTAAGGAGTCAATCCAAGAAACCATGAAATTTTGTAAATTTAAGATATATGAAATTTCTATATTTTGTTTAAGAATCCATACATGGTTTTTGTGTGGAATGATTTATAAATATATTAACAAATGGTCTTGGAAGTCATGCTTATGGAATTATTTTTGCTATATTTTAAACAATACTATCATATAATTTAATATTCAAGACAATGTCTCTATTTAGCTACTATGTGATTTACGAACTTAATATTACATCCCATTTATAATATTAACATGCTTCACATTGATTCAAAGAAGCAAGAAATCATTGGGAGTAGTATCTTTAATCCATATAATTCAACTAAAAGTGTTGATTCTTCCAATAACTATTCAACCCCAACCCCTCCTCATTCTTCTATATGACTTTACCAAGTAAAAAAATTATAGAATTTCATCATGCCTTTTTTTCTAATTACCTTCTACGACATTTACCTCCTATGGTTCGTATATTTCATTAAGCATTCAAAGTCATTCACAATCATCCATATCTGGTAGATAATCATTGGGATCATCTTATCCATTGATTTGAATGGTATGTTAATTTAATGTTGATGAAATCATCTATTGTCACCTTACTTTTTTATCCAGTTCATCATATGTTATTATAATTTGTTGGTATAGTTACAAGTGCATTATTTATCACATACTAGGGTGTGCAAAAGGGACAATTAATACTAAATGAGGTCGAATTTTTCTAAATTCAAATGTTGACTTAAAAATATATATTGTATTCAATCATTTTAGTATTTTGCATATATGAATGTTAATTTTTAATTTTGTATCTTCTTACGAACAATACTAGTTAGAGATAGTTCCATGTAAAACACGACTTGGGATTACCTTCATCAAGTTTTGTTTTCAAAAGTCAAACTTGGATTATCTTATGAGGAAATCAATATGCATCATGCAATAAAGTAATAAATGATGTATAGGAGGATATATACTCTTGGATTTGTATAGGAGGATATATACTCTTGGATTTGCAATGCTTAAAATCCAAGGGTTTATATCCTAACCTATACAATATTATTACTTTGTTTCCAAATGTATGATGTTTGATGTTTTATAACACCAGTTTTCTTGACATTCAAGACTAAGTGTTGATTTCTATTTCATACACTCTGTAGCATTATTTCACCAAATTTACACTACAAATTGGGGTAATGAGTCAACTTCTAAAATCTATGTTTCATTGAGATTTGACATGTTTGTAAAACTAGATTTTACTTTAACAAATAATGTATATCTCTAGTTTGTATCCTATTATTGAGCCTATATAGACTTTTGAGAAATGGATTTTTAGTTATCATCCAAATCCATCTGACAAAATTTGGCTCACTATAATTATGAGATGATATTAGTAAGAGTTTATAAAAATATGTAAAACGAGTTAAATAAAAAATAATAATAAAAAGAACAAAATTAAAATTAAAATGAAATAAAAGAAAATAAAAATATAAAAAATTGAGGGATTAGTTATTAACTAAGAGGGAAAAAGCATAAAATTAAGGAAGAAAAAAAATAATTGAAAAAACACGAAAAGAGGGATTCATGGCTTTTGAAAACTCAAAGAGTGCCCTTGCTATGTCTATGATATCATTGCGTTGTCAAAGAAAGATTGCTGCCAAAGAGGGTTTTGTAAAGGTGTTCCTAGGTTTTGTAAATTAGTTATATCAAATTAATTGTTTATACCATTTGTAGAGTTAGAGTATGTTGTTAGGGGTTGGTCATGTTGCGATGAACATTTTACATATGAGGTAGGCTATCATGTTATAATATATTAAAATTTGACTTGGAAATTATTTGTATATCTTTTCACATGGTATGAAGGGATCATACTTTTTAACATAAGTACAAAGGGATAAAAAAAATATATTTTTGGAATCATAGTATAATTTTCAAAATGCAAAGTTTATGAGAAAATAAACCTATCCTTACTTGAAAACTAGAAACAAATTCATAATTTTTAAACTTCAATATTTATTTTGATTATTTATGTATTTTGAAAAAATCCATTAAAAATATAAATTACTAGGTAAGTAAAATAGTTGAATTGATTACCTTTCCAATTTTAAAAGAAAATATATAAATCTGGCTTGCAATTATGGGAAGTAATTATGAAAATTAAAAATATCTGTTTATATAAATTTTATATAAAATTGAAATAATTTTTTTATTTAAAAAACTAATTTTATCATATGTTGCAAATTCTTTCTTCTTTGGAATGTGTTTCATGCCTTAAAAGTTCTTCCTTAAAAGTGTCAAATATGTTCAAATATATTATCTTCACGGCAAGAGAGCAGAGTAAAAACTTATATTTTTTTGGAAGCTCTCTCTAAATTTTCTTTTTAGCATCTTCCAAAGTTTTCCTGCTTAACAATGTTTCACACTCAATTTTCATTTACTTGTGAAACACCACATAACCTAAAGTTTCCCTTCTCTTGTACATATCTCATTCCCAATAAATTTCCATGTTCACACATCACTCAAAATTTTAGTTTCATTTGATACAACCTATTGCCATAAACACAAATTTCCCTTCACCAAGACAGAGATTCTATTCCTTTTTTCCTAATACAACTTTTAGTTCATTGCAACTTCTTAAAAATATTGTTCATTTGACCATTTTGTATTCAAAATATCTTATCTTGCAACAAACTATATCAAAAGAGATATTTTAGTTGTGATACATAATAGCTCTAAAAACACTTTCCTTCATAATAGTTCTAAAAAAGACATTTCTTTTCACAACATTTTACATAATCTAAAAAAACATTTTTACACATCACAAAATTTTCAATTTTGAAATAATAACACACAGTATTGTTTTCCATACAATACATTGCATCACACAAAAAAACCTTTCCTTGATTTATTGCATAGTAAGAAAAAGTTTTTTAATACCACACATCACATTCTTCCAAACTCTTTTTTCCATTACCAAATTTTCATTTTACATTGCAAAAAAAATCTTTTCCACTCCATATATATTCCATTTTTCTTAACATTCAAAAATACACATGAAACTGAAGTATTCATAAACATTATAAGAGCAAGCTTTTTCCTGGTATTCATAAACATTATAACAGCATGATTTTTCTCTTTCCGGAACAATGGCCAATAATAATTCAGCAGACAAAAAAACAAAAACCAAAACACGCTCTTAAGTTTTAAACAACGTGGATAGTTATAATTTCTATGTTATGAATAGGTAAAATATATTTCAAATCAATTTCAATCACAGAATTATTAATTTAATAACGATATTATTAAATTGTCAGATATGAAGGTATATATAAATGAGGTATCACTATGCAGAATCCAATATAAGTTATTTTTAATTTTATATATATATATAATGTGCGAAGCAGATGAGGAATCCAATTATCATAGTTTCTTTCAATGTAGAACTTTCTTGCAAATCTGGCATGAATTGGCATTGCTATATGGCTTCCTTCATGTTGTTTTTGATTCAACTCATGTAGCCTTCGAATGGTGGAGTGGGCAAAGAGATTCATGGAGGCCAATCATTATTATTGTGTTGTGGTGCGCATGGAGGTGGAGAAATAATAAAATCTTCAAAGAATAAAAAAACCCCCTCAAATCTAGCTTGCAACATATCATCTCCATTTATGACTCTGTGCCAAAAAAGCAGCCCAAAATGGAAAGTGGCAACAGAAAAGAGAAAGAAGTTAATTTCATAGGTTTCCCGAGAGCATTTTTTGATGGTGTTGAGCAGTAAAACTCTTGTGGATGCGGGGTTCACATTTTTATGGATGAGGAGCTTCAATATTTTATATCATGGAATGTTGGAAAGGGCATAAATAGTTCGGCTGAAGCAAGGGCTCTAGCGGGTATCCTTGCTTTTTGCATCTTTTTTGATATATAGGCCATTTCAATCTTTGGTGATTCCAAAACAATCATTGATCATGTCAATGGATCCTGCCACATTAAGAACCCACACCTCGCAAGTTGGATGGACAAGATTATGTTCTTTTCGGGTCTCTTGACAAGTTGCTCCATTCAACACATTTACCGAGCTCAGAATCAGCAAGCAGACTGCCTATCAAAGGAGGATCTGCTCCTTGAATCTGGTGTCTGGTCTATGAAGGTTATATATGGAGAATTCTCATGCTTTATCCAGGACTTCTCTATCCCTAGTTCTTGATTTTCCTTCGGTTCTTCTCTTTTTCATCTTTTTGTTTTAATACTTGTATATGACAGGTTATATGGATGTCCAGCATTCCTGAATCCAGATCTTATTCTAACAATGTTCATGCATGAGATGAATGTGATGCACATATGTCGGGTATATGTTTTCATGTTTTGGTTTTTTGGAACAGCTCAGGTGTTCTTTCTACACAAAGGAACTCTACCTACACTTTATGTTTTCATGATCAAGATCCTCTTGCTTCTAAGAGTGGATTTCTGTAACTATCTGGAACTATTATATATTCTCAATATAATACAATGATGCTTTTTCTCTCTGAAAAATATATCAACAACTACCAACTTGTGAAATGGAACAGCAGTCACGGACGCACTATGAAAATTCTTAGGAGGCTACAATGGTCTTTTAGCCGCATTATGAGAAAGTCTTGTGAGTATGTAATGGCCTTTTCTTCCAAAGCACAGTCGCAATCAAGACGAAAGACTTTATTCTGGCGTTGTTTACGGAGACCACAAAATTTCCGTTTGGAATATTTTTTTTTTTTTTTTTTTTTTTTTTTTGGTTCAAATTAGGTTATTTTTTCAAAAAAAATTAATCATAAAAAAAATTGCGGTGGAAATAGATTTAGCACTATCAAAAACAATTGAGACACTTAAAATTTTGAAGCTTGACAGTTATAACTCACAGTTTCCAAAATTTCAACCAGATTTTTTATCAAACCCTTGCCAGAATTTTCACTATTTTCCTAACAAAATTGTGACCTCATTAAACTACTCTCTTTATTTTTTTGACATCGTGTGTTTGGATAAAGACCAAATACCCCATCTCATAATTGTTATTATTATTTATTAGTAAGGTCATAAAATAAAATTGTAGATAAATTTCATAAACATCAAAGTGGTTATTTTTATTTTATATATAAAATTTCAATTTGTAAATAAGTTATGTTATGATATCATGTATTAATGTCATGATTGGATTAACACAACAAGAAGGATGTGGAGGAGGTGCAATTTTGTTTTTCTTTCAAAATGAAAATTGGTTTAGGGAGGGGCACAAACAATTATGCTCAAGTAAATAACCTTAGACTTTTGTTTCTATTTTCCCTAAATGAAGGTTGTGGGAAACTCCATATCTTTGGTGATTCTAAAATTGTTATAAACTGGTTCAATTAACAGTCAAATGGTCACTTGCACACACTCAGGAATTTGTTGGAACGAGATTTCCCACAGTTTATCCAAAGAAGCAGCACAACAATCTTTTGGTGTTTTGATGATTCATGAACAAAATGGTCAAGACTTCTATCAGCAATTCCATGACCCTTTCATCGATCATCAGACACAGGATGCAACACCAACATGATCTAACTCAACATATTTATGGACTTTTTTTTGTTATTTTGTGACTATATAGAAGATCTCGAAATGTATATATTTTTTGTTTTTGGATTGTTTTTATTTTAATAAGATAATATATTGCTTGGTAAACTGACAGATTACAAAAAGGGTTGTGTGGGAAATAACCCGACACAAGACCCAGCCGAAAAGCTAGTGTTGGTCATAGCAAAGGTTGTTACAGTATGACCCAAACAAAAGAGGGAAAATAGTACAAAAGTGGAGCCGAGAGGTGCTCTCATTACAACATTTTCCAAATTGAGATATTAGAAGCCAAGAAAGAAGAAGAACGCCTTATGGCGGCCAACCATGCAGATATTGTTAACCTCTGTGACAGACAGCCTATCGCGGAGGCAAAAGAACATATGCATGGGAAGAAAAACAGGGAAGGAAACCGACTGCATCACTCCTGGTTGGTGATGACCCGATCCTCATCCAAACAAATGGGAGTCTCTTGAGAGTTTCCCTCCTATTGTGCGGTGATGACTCGACAACTCGTGGAGGCCCCAGGGTCCTCTTTCATAATGCTTGGAGATCCTTCAACGGTTGAATGGACCTTCGTTGTCGACTTCTTCGTAATGGAAGTATAATTCTAAGTGTCCCAAGTGACAAATATGCAATGGTGTATGGCTTCTACATACACTACAAACTTTTCAGTGAACTGGTCAATCTTAGTTTCCAGAGCCTTGGAGCGCTCCTCTTTTTCCTGCATAGCAAGCCCCATGATGATCTACATTTTCCACCATGTTTCAATTGTACACGCGTAGAGGTTTTCGCACGCCTGGGGGAGAGCAAGGTCTGGAATCCAAGCAAATTCTATGTCGACCTCCTCCGTGGTGACCTCTCTACGGAGAATATTTGCATAGTCCTCTAAGTCTGAAATTTGCTACATATTCAATTGGAATTGTATGTTGAGGTTTGATGAATATTATATACTCATATCAATCTCTTCATTTAACAAAATTTGTAGTTTGTTTACCTGAAGGAACTTGCTGCTGGCCATTGGGATTAGTAGGTAAATTTACGATTTCTTTTGGTGTTAGTGTTTTATTGACGCTCACTAGAAATTTTGTATCTTGTAATTTGGATTAAAATCCAGATTGATATCAATGTATATGTCCCTTCCAGCTTTCTTACTTCCAGGACTAAGGGTGTACTCAGGCATCCTCTTTTGCCTAATAATGTGTCCTTCCTGCTTGAGCAGAATTAAATCTCCTCCCAGTGGCTCTATTTCATCGGTAGAGAAATTCCTAAGGGAATATGCTTATGAAATGCCAATGCCAACTAGATATTCACAGTCTCAACTCAAAATGATCACAAATGACTTTGCAGAAAAGTTGGGCGAAGGAGGTTACGGTGTGGTTTATAAAGGAAAGCTACACAATGGAACTCTAGTGGCTATGAAGCTCCTTGATAGGCATAGGCACAGCGAAGTCCAATTCATGAATGAAGTGGCCACCATATGTCAATTTGGTTTGTCTGTTGGGGTTTTGCTTTGAAAGCTTTACAAGCGCGATGTTGTATGAATACATGCCTAATGGAAAACAATATTGTGTGCAACACACTGCAAAGGAGAGGAGAAAATTCTGTGATGTGCAAGAGAAATTGTTTTAGAGCTACAATGTATTACAAGTAAAAATGTTCATGGTGACATGGTGTGTTGCAAGGGGAATAAGTTTGAATACGAAATGGTCAAAGGAGCAATTTTTTAGGAAGATGCAATGAACTAAAAGTTGTATTAGAGAAAAAGAAGAAAATATATTTGTCACAATAAAGGGAAATTTGTGTTGCATAGAAAGAAAAATTATGGAAACACGTTGTACGACATGGAGTTAAACTTTTAAGTGATGTGATATATAGTGGAGATGGAAATTTATTGGGAATGAGACATATAGAATTGAGGGGAACTTGAAGAAATGTGGTGTTTCACATGTAAAAGAACTTAGGGTGTGAAATGTTGCAAAGGAAGAAAGTCTTGGAAAATGCAAAAAGGAAATTTTGGTCAAGTTTTTAGACAATTATAAGTTTTTGATACTCTCTCTTGTCGTGAAAAAAATATATTTCACAAGACTTGACACAGAAAATGAAAAGAACTTTTAGCATATATGAAACATCACAAGGAAGAGATTTTGCAACATGTTATAATTTTGTTTTTCAAAATTTATATAAAAGACCATATAAGGAAAAATATAATTTTAGTTTTCAGAATTACTTCCATTAGTTACTAGTGGGATGCATATTTTTCTTTTAAATTTAGGAAGGTAATGAGTTGAAATATTTTGCTTGCATACTATTCTAAAGTTTTAATCAAATTTTTCAAATATAAATAATAATGAAAGGAAAAATTGAAGTTTAAAAAAAATGCATTTGTTTCTATTTTCCAAGTAATCAGATGTTTCCTTTTCCGATGTGCTTTTCATTTTGGAGATTAAATGATGAAGAATCGGTGGAAAAGGATATTTCTTTTGGTCCCTTTATACCATGTTAGAAAATATGATCCCTTAATACCATGGTACAATATATATAAATAAATTTCAAGTCAAATTTTAATATGTTACAACATTGATAACATACATCATACTTGAAATCGTAAGAACAAGATGACCAATCCCTAACATCATACAACAATGTCAAGCAAAATAGTCTTATAAAATAGAAAATATTATAAACCTCGCAACAAAGTAATAATGTTGTATAGGTTAGCATATAAATCCTTGGATCTTAAGCATTTCAAATCCAAGAGTATATATCCTAGCTTATAAAACATTTATTACTTTGTTGCATGATGCATATTGATTGCCTCGTAACATAATCCTAGTTTGACTTTGAAGAACAAAACTTGATGAAGGTAGTCCCAAGTGGTGTTTTTCATGGAACCGTCTCTAATTGTTATTGTTCAAAAGAAGATATAAAAAATAACGATTGAAATTCACATCTATTATATAGTCAAATGATTAAATAGTATACATTTTTAAGCGAAAATTTGAATTTAGAAGCAATGCGGTCTCATCCAGTATTAATTGTCCCTTTTGCAAATCATAATATGTAATAAGAAACATGTTAGTAACCACACCAACAAATTGTTAAAACGTGATGAGAATAATCAAAAGGTAAGGTGACAATGGATGATTTCATGTGCATTAAGTTAGTGTACCATTCAAATCAATGGCCAATATGATCTCAATGATTGTCTGACAGATTTGGATGATTGTGTTCAATGACCTTGAGGGCTTAATAAGACATATGAAGCACATGAGGCAAATTCTTTAGAAGGTAATTAGAAACAAATATATAATGACCTTTTATATTTACTTGGCAAATTCATATAGAATGATGAGTAGGAGTTAAATAGTCATTGGTAGAATCAATAATTTTAGTTGGATTATATGGATTAAGGATATTACCTCCAATCATTTCATGTTTCTTTGAATCAACATAAAGCCTCTTAATAATATAGATGACATGTAATATTAGGTTCGTGAATCACATAGTAGTTAAATAAAACTCATTTTCTTGAATACTAAATTATATAGTAGAATGATTTAAAATATACCAAAAAGTGCTTAAGCAAGACTTCCAAAACTATTTGTTAAAATATTTATAAATTATTCCACACAAAAACCAATGTATGATTTTTTAAACAAAATATAGAAAATCATATATTTTAAATTTAAAAAATTTCACTTCATTATATTAACAACTCTAGGGGACATGGCTACATTACTGTAAACACTTATGGATTCTTTAGGGTATGAAAGTACTAAGATAGAGCTAGGTATCGTTTTCGAGGATCTTGTATTTCCATTACAAATCGACCTCATGAGGGCTTGCATTATGAATATAATATTTCTTTCCATGGAAAGGATTCTATTGTCGCTATAATATTTAGACATCATAGATCTCGTTGACATTGACCTCCTCATCATCACTAGACTTTAGTTTCCATTAGGTGCTATACAAGATAGATCATTAGAAAACCAATTATGAGTTAGAACCAAAAACAACATAGGATAGAGCATACATGGAAGGAAAGAATCATTCATAAAATAGATAACCACATTCCATTTAAATAAAAAGATAGAATTTTGTTGATATTGGCTTGATCATCATTAGTAGACTTTAATCTCTGCTAAATGTTATACAAGATAAATCATTATAAAACCGATTATGAGTTAGAACAAAAAAAACAACATAAGATAGAGCATACATGAAAGGAAATCGTCATTCATAAAATGGATGTGTATATTTCAAATAATAAAAATAAAATCACAACATTAAATGAATTAGTATAAAACAATTACAAATAATTTATTAAAAATATTACATTATACTCATAAAAAAAAATAACTAAAAAAATTAGTAAATAATATACATACACATGTAAAATATTCTTCCTTTACCTTAATTAATATAACCAATAATAAATTAAATGACAAAAATTTGGACATTCTCTACCAATATTAATAAATATCTACCTTATATCCATTGAGTTATTTATACCATTAAAGTATTTATATTTTTATTTTTCTAAATTATAATAAATTACAATACCAATGATTAATTATAATAAAATTATTATATTAAACATAATAATATTTATTAAACATGTAAATTATTTAATTAATAATCATTTCCTAACAAATGTAGTAATTTATGAAAAGCATATTCACTATTGTATATGGCTTCAAAAACCTTCAAAATTCCTATAGGGACATAGGCATTGAGTAATTTACACAATCTTGATATGCCATGGTGACGTGGCAAGGTATATACCAAAAAAACGCACACCTCTACATAAATAGTGTTCTTAGGTCAAATGGTGTTCTTAGGTCAAATGGTTAATGGTTAGTATAATGATTTGTATTTTATTGTTTTTTAATTATGTGGTGAATCAATCACCCTAAAGTTTAATTTAGGGGAGATTTAAGATTAACTTGCGACTATAACACCAAGAATATATCTATATAACACTAAGAATATATCCAACAACCTGCAAGCTAGATATACCAAATTCTTATAATTTAGCAAGAGTATGTTTTAGTAAGATATACCAAATTCTTATGATTTAGCAAGAACCGAGATCTTGGATCAACTTTCCTCGTAGTTGCCACTATAACACCAATAGTATATCCATAGTTGTCATTATAACACCAAGAGTATATCCAACAAATTGCAAGCCAAATATACCAAATTCTTATGATTTAGCAAGAGTCGAGACCCAAGATCAACCCTCATAACTGCCACTATAACACCAAGAGTATATCCAACAACCTGCAAGCCATATATACCAAATTCTCACGAATAAAGAGAGTCAATTTTTATGATTTAGCAAGGGTCGAGACCCAAGATCAACCCTCATAACTACCACTATAATACCAAGAGTATATCCAACAACCTGCGAGCCAGATATATCAAATTCTCATGAATAAAAAGAGTCTACTTCTTGAATCGAAATCATAACAAGACACTATACTCAATCTGCGTTTCGTAACCTTCACCCAACAAAACTAACCTTCAAACCACACATCACTATATGATTTGTATCTCATTGTTATTTTGAATCACAATACAAAGAGAAATTCAATTTACACGATCTTGATATGCTACTATGACGTGGAAAGATACCTTTGAAAAAAAACTCACGTCCATGCATAAATAGTGTGGTTTGTATCCCATTGTTGTGTTGAATCACAATACAAACAGGAAACCTTGGCAAACAGTACAAGATCTGAACTGAGACCATTGTTATATATACAACAAAGAAAAAGTTTATTGTTATAAAAGGCATTCAACCCATTATTTGTCCATCTACTTTCCATATATAAACAAAATAATTAAAAATATAGAGTAATGTTGAACTTGGGTTGAGGAGCGAGGAGAATTCTGTGGAATTAATTAGGCTTATGGATTTAAAATAATTGAAAGGATGTCTTATTAAAATTAAAATATTATCAACTAACCAAAAGAGTCTATTACTAAAAATGAAACATCATAGAAGTTTTAGATTAATATTTAAATATATTATTTAAATACTAAATCATTGTGAAATTAATTATTTATTTTGAAAAAATAAAATGATAAAAAAATTAAAATTAAAATTAAATATTATTAAAAAGCAAAAAAAAATTGCATCCCTTTCTTTTGTTTAAACTTTGATTTTAAAAGTTAGTAACACTTGGATGAGTTTGTGAGAAGAGAAGAACATGGTAGTGTCATAGGTGTGGGAATTTTCTTTGTGAAGTAAAACAAATAAATAAATAAAAAGTGTTTTTCTCACTCGAGGTGCTGCTTGAATTCTAGCCTCGAGTTGCATTTTATTTTTGTGGAAAAGAATATCCATCTCTCTAGCCTTAACTTCCATTCTATTTTTGAAGAACAAAAGATCTATCTCGCTCTATTTGTTTAGTTTTTTCCTTTCCCTTGTAGAGATCACAATGCAAATAAATTTTGAGATGGAGGCTCAGTTTTTTACTACATGCAAGGAATGTTTTTTACATCATATGTTAATTGTGGCGATGTCATCTCCAATATAAATGCATCTAAGATGATGGAGGAGTAGATGTACACAAGAAATTGATTTGTAGTGGACAAAGATAGAGAAGACAATTGAAAAAACAAACTAAAAATATGATGATAGATGACATATTTTAATTTCTTGGATTGACAAATCTTCCAGGCTTATGATGGAAGTGTTTTTTCACTACATGAGGTGTGATAAACACAACCACTACCACCAATATGCATGTGACCTCAAGTAGGAAGCCACCCACACTAGTTAGTGAGGTCATTGTGCCCACCCCTTTCATAGGCTCATGATTCGAATCCACCTAGCCATACAATTTGATTTCTGACCTCACAAGATAGTATAAGAAGCTCTAGAATAGACACATAAGGATTCATTGGTCATCTAACAAACATCAATAAATATGAAATGGGTAAAGGTTGAAAATTAGAATATATGGTTTTATACAAAAATAATATCCATGATAAAGTCATATAATTGATTTGGATGGCTAAGATAGCACATCATGTCACATTGTGACATGGATTGGATAAGGGAGACGCCTTATGACTTAGTAAACAATGACAAGTGAAGAAAACTTATAAATATTTATAATTTAAAACCCAACTCCATTTAGAATAAAATGGTAAACTACCCATATCAAAGAATGGATAATTGATGGTGTTTGGTGGGAAGGAGAAGGAGATATTCATTAGTTTGTGATTTATGTAGGCTTTTGAATTTTCTCCAAATCTTAAGAGGATTTCCCTTAGCTAGTTCATTTGAATGAAAATCAATCTAACCGAAGTGGTAGTTAGTACAATTATGATTAACCTAATTATTAACATAAAGGTAGTTATTGATCTTCATGTGGGTTTGAATTTTCTCCATAGCTAGGGAGTATCATCCTTACCTAATTGATTTGGATGAAGGTCATTTTAACCAAGTGCTAATTAATGTAATGATGATTGACTTAATTATTTATAAGAGGGTAAGGACATCATCATGGGCAATGTAATTGTGAGGCAATGGAAAATCCATATAAGTTAGCCTAGATAATGCGATGAGTTCTATTTATATTTTTTTGAAAACATTGCAAACCGACATTCATAATATGTAAGAGTAGATGAAATTTTTGTCACATATTTTTTTTTTGATCAAGTAAGAGTGGAACCTTCCATTAATCTAAAAAAATACATATTATACACTTCTTTAATGGAGCCAAGCATGGCAGCACCAACTCTGTGAAAATTCAACAAACATTTGGGATGGCAAAACCCCAAACCTAACTCCAACAAGACTACAAAAGAATTGATGACAAAACATTCCGCCCAACATAGAGTGCAAAGAATCCAAAATAACACGCATGATCTGTCCGCCCTCAGGGCGTCGCTCTGGATAACCAGTGAACTGGAAACCTGCTAATCGAACCGGAAGCAGAAGTTGAAAGATTCTAAAGTACTCAACTCTCATGCAACAAATAACCAAAAAGCCCTTGATGACGAGGGCCCACAAAACTGCCAAAAGTGACCCAAGCACCATCCTTAACCTTCGATTAACTTTTAAACCTGATGACCATGTGATCCAACCATCATTGATCCAATGACCATGAGCTGATTTCGGGCCAACACCTTGCCCACACTTTATCCTTTCTTCCGAACCCAAAGAGAAACATAAGCCGCTGCACTATACTTTTTCGAGTCCGATTGAAGAATTAAAAATCATGCAGTTTTTCCACCCAAAATCCAAATGATGAATGAGTTCCAAGGAGATCGCAACAACTTGTCCATGC
Source organism: Pinus taeda (assembly GCA_000404065.3). Taxonomy (NCBI): domain Eukaryota; kingdom Viridiplantae; phylum Streptophyta; class Pinopsida; order Pinales; family Pinaceae; genus Pinus; species Pinus taeda. The sequence continues at coordinate 20,439 of APFE030037628.1, forward strand.
TTTAACTTTTCTTACGGACCCGAAGAGTAAATAAGCCACCGCACAATAATTTTTCGGGTCCGTTTGGAATTATCTTTCGTGCATTTTACCACCTGAAATCCATAGGATGAAGGATTTCCTAAAAGATCTCATCAACTTGCCCACTCTTTACCATTTCTTACGGACCCGAAAGCTAAATAGGCCACTGCTTTATAATATTTCGGGTCTGTTTGAAGAATTAACCTACGTGCATTTTTCCACCTGAAATCCATAGGATGATGGAGTTCAAGGCAATCTTTGGTCAGCCGCCTGCCAACTTGCCCGCAGTTTATCGCTTGTTTCTTCCCTGTGATTGGTCCACTTCCTGTTTTTTCCATTGGTATTCTCTTTTCTTATTTCTCATACTTTGAAAGTGCTCCCTGTCTTCGGTAGCCTGACCGTGACAGTCCTCATGCAATTTCCCTGATGGTATCGTCATCCAAGCATTTCTATTGCTTTTTGAACAGAGTACTTCTTCATTCGCCAGACGATCCGCTAACCTGTTCGCTGTTCTGTGCAGATGAAAAAAATTGAGGGTTCTCAGGGCTCTCAGGTGGGATTGTATGTGTTGATAGACCTGCAATAATCACTAGTGTTTCAACACTCTTTCTGGTGTTGTTCCATTGCATATCTTCTTGATCGAATTAATTATCAATTCAGAGTCAGCTTCAATGATGGCATTATGTAAATTTGATTCAACTAATATTTCTAGGCATTGCTCTAAGGCCATGAGTTTTGCCATATTATTAGTGGCATTCCCCAAATGACTATGAAAGATGACTTTTATGTATCCCCACTCATCTCTTATGACTCCCCCATAACCAGCTACCCCAGGGTTTCCTTTAGAGGCTCCATCTATATTAAATTTAAAAAAACCATGAGGAGGAGGTTGCCAGAAGTCCTTATCCACTGTTGTATGACTTACAATCTTGCTTTTGCCTTGGGGTAAAGGCAACTGGAGACCCAAATGTAATAGTATTTGTGCATCCTGGTCTTGAGGTGGGTTCTTGGGGGGTTTCTTTAGAAGGATTCCCACAGTCTCTTTGAGTTGTCTAATGATCTGAGCTATGATGCTCTAGGAGGAGCCAATTCTATTCTTGAAAATCCTATTGTTGTGTTCTTTCCAGACATCCCAAATTAAAAAGCCTGGAACCAGAGTCCAAGCTTTGTTGATTATTTCATTTTCTGAGAAGTTTTTCCTCCAATTCTTCAAAGTGCCAGTGATGCTGAAATTGTCCCTATCCGTTTGTCTGAAGATTGAAGCCACCCAATTCCACAAGGAATAGGTGAATGGGCAGAGGTTGAGTAGGTGTTCCATTATTTCTTCTTGTAATTCACACAAATGGCATCTAGATGGATCAGCTACACCTCATTTCCGAAGGTTTTCCCAAGTCATAATTTTTTTATGTTGCACCAACCACATGAACAGTTTGATTTTCATCCAGTGTGGGTTCTGCCATAGTTCCTTCCATACCTTATCAGGGTTTGGAAAGTTGAGCCCTAGGGCCATTCTCTTGGCTTATTTGAGGTTGAAGTTGCCTTCGTTCTTTCTTCCCCATCTCAGTTGGTCAGACAATGTTGATGTCAAAATCTTTCTTTGTTCCAAGATCACTGCAAGAGCTTCTGCCTGGGCCTTCAAAGGGGTCTCTTCACTATATACCAGGCCCTTCCATATTCTCCATTTGCACTTGTTCCCCGCCTAATCCCAGAAATCACTTACCCTGAGTAAACCTTTACTATCATTGTCATTCTTGAGATTGGCTAGTTCTTCTCTTAATAGGTTAGGTTCCTGCTGCCAGTTGTCCTCCCAAAACCAAGCTAGGTTTCCATCTCTAATCTCCTAGAAACTATGCTTCTGAACAATGGCTCTATTATCCCATGCATTGTTCCAAATGTGGGAGCCCTTGATGAGCCCAGACATTCGAATGTGATCCCTTTCTTCCCAATTATTTGCATACTTCTGTTTCCAGACCTTAGCCCAAGGGGTTACCGATTCCTTTAGCCATCTCCACCATAGTTTTGCCCCTTAAATTTTTCTTAGGGTTTCAGGGTCATGAAGTCCCAAACCTCCATGGGTCTTAGGTTTACAGAGCTTATCCCATGTGACCAAAGCCAATTTCTTTTTCTCTTCCCCTTTTCCCTAAAGAAAGTCTCTTTGGATATTCCAAATGTGTTACAAAACTCCTTTAGGAGCATAAAGAGCTAAAAACATGAAGATGGGAACAATTTGTAGGACAACTTTTATTAGCACTAGTCATCCTGCTAAATTCAAATACCTGCTTGTCCATTTCCTAACTTTGTCATGGAGTTTATTCTCCCAAACTTCCTTGCTCAAAGGTTTGTCTGTTAGAGGTATTCCCAGATATTTGGAGGGTAGTTGTTCTCTTTGAAAGCCGAGAATTCTGGTGAGGTTTCTATAAATAGCAATGTCAGTCTTAAAAAAGAAAATCTTTGATTTGGTAAGGCTTACCTCTATACCAGCGGCCATAGAAAATTCATTCAAGATTTGTTTGAAAGATTTAGCTTCATTGACCGTGGGTGTACCCTGCAACATAGTGTCATCCACAAATTGTTGATGAGTCAAGGAATCTCCATTCAGGGTGAGTTTGAGACCCTGAATTTTTCCTTCTACATTGGCTGATTTGATCACATTGCCTAAACCTTCCATCATGAGAATAAAGAAGAAGGGGGAGAGTGGACAAAGATAGAGAAGACAATTGAAAAAACAAACTAAAAATATGATGATAGATGACATATTTTAATTTCTTGGATTGACAAATCTTCCAGGCTTATGATGGAAGTGTTTTTTCACTACATGAGGTGTGATAAACACAACCACTACCACCAATATGCATGTGACCTCAAGTAGGAAGCCACCCACACTAGTTAGTGAGGTCATTGTGCCCACCCCTTTCATAGGCTCATGATTCGAATCCACCTAGCCATACAATTTGATTTCTGACCTCACAAGATAGTATAAGAAGCTCTAGAATAGACACATAAGGATTCATTGGTCATCTAACAAACATCAATAAATATGAAATGGGTAAAGGTTGAAAATTAGAATATATGGTTTTATACAAAAATAATATCCATGATAAAGTCATATAATTGATTTGGATGGCTAAGATAGCACATCATGTCACATTGTGACATGGATTGGATAAGGGAGACGCCTTATGACTTAGTAAACAATGACAAGTGAAGAAAACTTATAAATATTTATAATTTAAAACCCAACTCCATTTAGAATAAAATGGTAAACTACCCATATCAAAGAATGGATAATTGATGGTGTTTGGTGGGAAGGAGAAGGAGATATTCATTAGTTTGTGATTTATGTAGGCTTTTGAATTTTCTCCAAATCTTAAGAGGATTTCCCTTAGCTAGTTCATTTGAATGAAAATCAATCTAACCGAAGTGGTAGTTAGTACAATTATGATTAACCTAATTATTAACATAAAGGTAGTTATTGATCTTCATGTGGGTTTGAATTTTCTCCATAGCTAGGGAGTATCATCCTTACCTAATTGATTTGGATGAAGGTCATTTTAACCAAGTGCTAATTAATGTAATGATGATTGACTTAATTATTTATAAGAGGGTAAGGACATCATCATGGGCAATGTAATTGTGAGGCAATGGAAAATCCATATAAGTTAGCCTAGATAATGCGATGAGTTCTATTTATATTTTTTTGAAAACATTGCAAACCGACATTCATAATATGTAAGAGTAGATGAAATTTTTGTCACATATTTTTTTGTTGATCAAGTAAGAGTGGAACCTTCCATTAATCTAAAAAAATACATATTATACACTTCTTTAATGGAGCCAAGCATGGCAGCACCAACTCTGTGAAAATTCAACAAACATTTGGGATGGAAAAACCCCAAACCTAACTCCAACAAGACTACAAAAGAATTGATGACAAAACATTCCGCCCAACATAGAGTGCAAAGAATCCAAAATAACACGCATGATCTGTCCGCCCTCAGGGCGTCGCTCTGGATAACCAGTGAACTGGAAACCTGCTAATCGAACCGGAAGCAGAAGTTGAAAGATTCTAAAGTACTCAACTCTCATGCAACAAATAACCAAAAAGCCCTTGATGACGAGGGCCCACAAAACTGCCAAAAGTGACCCAAGCACCATCCTTAACCTTCGATTAACTTTTAAACCTGATGACCATGTGATCCAACCATCATTGATCCAATGACCATGAGCTGATTTCGGGCCAACACCTTGCCCACACTTTATCCTTTCTTCCGAACCCAAAGAGAAACATAAGCCGCTGCACTATACTTTTTCGAGTCCGATTGAAGAATTAAAAATCATGCAGTTTTTCCACCCAAAATCCAAATGATGAATGAGTTCCAAGGAGATCGCAACAACTTGTCCACGCTTTAACTTTTCTTACGGACCCGAAGAGTAAATAAGCCACCGCACAATAATTTTTCGGGTCCGTTTGGAATTATCTTTCGTGCAGTTTACCACCTGAAATCCATAGGATGAAGGATTTCCTAAAAGATCTCATCAACTTGCCCACTCTTTACCATTTCTTACGGACCCGAAAGCTAAATAGGCCACTGCTTTATAATATTTTGGGTCTGTTTGAAGAATTAACCTACGTGCATTTTTCCACCTGAAATCCATAGGATGATGGAGTTCAAGGCAATCTTTGGTCAGCCGCCTGCCAACTTGCCCGCAGTTTATCGCTTGTTTCTTCCCTGTGATTGGTCCACTTCCTGTTTTTTCCATTGGTATTCTCTTTTCTTATTTCTCATACTTTGAAAGTGCTCCCTGTCTTCGGTAGCCTGACCGTGACAGTCCTCATGCAATTTCCCTGATGGTATCGTCATCCAAGCATTTCTATTGCTTTTTGAACAGAGTACTTCTTCATTCGCCAGACGATCCGCTAACCTGTTCGCTGTTCTGTGCAGATGAAAAAAATTGAGGGTTCTCAGGGCTCTCAGGTGGGATTGTATGTGTTGATAGACCTGCAATAATCACTAGTGTTTCAACACTCTTTCTGGTGTTGTTCCATTGCATATCTTCTTGATCGAATTAATTATCAATTCAGAGTCAGCTTCAATGATGGCATTATGTAAATTTGATTCAACTAATATTTCTAGGCATTGCTCTAAGGCCATGAGTTTTGCCATATTATTAGTGGCATTCCCCAAATGACTATGAAAGATGACTTTTATGTATCCCCACTCATCTCTTATGACTCCCCCATAACCAGCTACCCCAGGGTTTCCTTTAGAGGCTCCATCTATATTAAATTTAAAAAAACCATGAGGAGGAGGTTGCCAGAAGTCCTTATCCACTGTTGTATGACTTACAATCTTGCTTTTGCCTTGGGGTAAAGGCAACTGGAGACCCAAATGTAATAGTATTTGTGCATCCTGGTCTTGAGGTGGGTTCTTGGGGGGTTTCTTTAGAAGGATTCCCACAGTCTCTTTGAGTTGTCTAATGATCTGAGCTATGATGCTCTAGGAGGAGCCAATTCTATTCTTGAAAATCCTATTGTTGTGTTCTTTCCAGACATCCCAAATTAAAAAGCCTGGAACCAGAGTCCAAGCTTTGTTGATTATTTCATTTTCTGAGAAGTTTTTCCTCCAATTCTTCAAAGTGCCAGTGATGCTGAAATTGTCCCTATCCGTTTGTCTGAAGATTGAAGCCACCCAATTCCACAAGGAATAGGTGAATGGGCAGAGGTTGAGTAGGTGTTCCATTATTTCTTCTTGTAATTCACACAAATGGCATCTAGATGGATCAGCTACACCTCATTTCCGAAGGTTTTCCCAAGTCATAATTTTTTTATGTTGCACCAACCACATGAACAGTTTGATTTTCATCCAGTGTGGGTTCTGCCATAGTTCCTTCCATACCTTATCAGGGTTTGGAAAGTTGAGCCCTAGGGCCATTCTCTTGGCTTATTTGAGGTTGAAGTTGCCTTCGTTGTTTCTTCCCCATCTCAGTTGGTCAGACAATGTTGATGTCAAAATCTTTCTTTGTTCCAAGATCACTGCAAGAGCTTCTGCCTGGGCCTTCAAAGGGGTCTCTTCACTATATACCAGGCCCTTCCATATTCTCCATTTGCACTTGTTCCCCGCCTAATCCCAGAAATCACTTACCCTGAGTAAACCTTTACTATCATTGTCATTCTTGAGATTGGCTAGTTCTTCTCTTAATAGGTTAGGTTCCTGCTGCCAGTTGTCCTCCCAAAACCAAGCTAGGTTTCCATCTCTAATCTCCTAGAAACTATGCTTCTGAACAATGGCTCTATTATCCCATGCATTGTTCCAAATGTGGGAGCCCTTGATGAGCCCAGACATTCGAATGTGATCCCTTTCTTCCCAATTATTTGCATACTTCTGTTTCCAGACCTTAGCCCAAGGGGTTACCGATTCCTTTAGCCATCTCCACCATAGTTTTGCCCCTTAAATTTTTCTTAGGGTTTCAGGGTCATGAAGTCCCAAACCTCCATGGGTCTTAGGTTTACAGAGCTTATCCCATGTGACCAAAGCCAATTTCTTTTTCTCTTCCCCTTTTCCCTAAAGAAAGTCTCTTTGGATATTCCAAATGTGTTACAAAACTCCTTTAGGAGCATAAAGAGCTAAAAACATGAAGATGGGAACAATTTGTAGGACAACTTTTATTAGCACTAGTCATCCTGCTAAATTCAAATACCTGCTTGTCCATTTCCTAACTTTGTCATGGAGTTTATTCTCCCAAACTTCCTTGCTCAAAGGTTTGTCTGTTAGAGGTATTCCCAGATATTTGGAGGGTAGTTGTTCTCTTTGAAAGCCGAGAATTCTGGTGAGGTTTCTATAAATAGCAATGTCAGTCTTAAAAAAGAAAATCTTTGATTTGGTAAGGCTTACCTCTATACCAGCGGCCATAGAAAATTCATTCAAGATTTGTTTGAAAGATTTAGCTTCATTGACCGTGGGTGTACCCTGCAACATAGTGTCATCCACAAATTGTTGATGAGTCAAGGAATCTCCATTCAAGGTGAGTTTGAGACCCTGAATTTTTCCTTCTACATTGGCTGATTTGATCACATTGCCTAAACCTTCCATCATGAGAATAAAGAAGAAGGGGGAGAGCGGATCTCCCTGTCTGAGACCTCTCGAAGGCCTAAAGGTTCTGGATGGTGAGCCATTAGGCAAGAATGAAAAACTAGTTGTGGTGACAAGGGCCCTTACCCATCTTATCCAATTATGGTCAAAGCCACATGCTTTTAGTACTTCCCTGATGTATGACCAGCTTAGCTTATCATAAACTTTTGCTAGGTCAAGTTGTATGATCATACCTTCTTGATTATTTCTCTTGAGAGAATGTACCAACTTGTGAGCTTGAATGATGTTATTTAGAATTTGTCTTCCTTCCACATATCCAATTTCCTCCTCAAACACAAGAGTTGGAAGAAGGGGCATGAGCCTGTTTGCAATTACTTTGGATATAGTTTTGTACACCACATTGCATAAAACTATGGGTCTGAATTTGTCTGGTGTCATAGCTTTTTGCTGCTTTGGAATCAAAGTTATGAAAGAGGCATTAAGTGCCCTCAAAACAGTTTTAGATTTCCTTGAGTCCTCCACCACATCAAGGATATCTTGTTTGACTATTTCCCAATATGATTTGAAGAAGTCTATATTGAACCCATTTGGGCCTGGAGTTTTCCCATTTTTCATCTCCTTAATGACTTCGCTGACCTCCTCTTCAGTCACTGGCCTGTTAAGATTGTAATTGTCTTCTCTAGTTACAAGCTTTGGAATGTACTTTGTGAAGTTGTTGATAAATTGTGATATGTCTATGAGAGGCTCCTCTGCTATGCTTTGGAAATGTTGTACCAGAGCAGATTCTATTTGTTTGTGGGTGTTGAGTTGTTTTTCTTGAGTATCTATGAGTTTTGAAATCCTGTTATGAGACCTATGATCCACAGTTGACTTGTCAAAAAACTTTGTGTTTCTTTCCCCTTCCTTAATCCATTGCACTATCGATTTTTGTCTCCAGAAGATCTCCTCTTGCTGGTGTTGGGTCCCAAACTTGCATCTTTCCTACACCCTTTTCTAGCTTCTTTCCATTCATCTGAACCTCCTAAGTCATCAGTATCATTGCATATTAGTTACAAAAGAGCATTTAAAGTGGTTTCTTGACTATGTCTTTGTGTTGTTGTTTGAACTAGATTTTTCTTATGAGCTGCTGAATCTTGTCACTTTCCGCAACCAACTCAACTTTCCACAGCTGTTTTGTTAAAGTCTATATTGTAGGTGTCTTCACGCAAATTGAGCCACATGGGCAAGTTGAAAACGATGTGGACATGGACCGAGTCCTATTGGCTCAATCGAATTCATCAAAAGAGGTCATGGTCAAAGGTAGTCAAGTGGTGGTCAACCTAAGAGTCCTACGGTGACAGAACTCTGTTTTCCACCACGTGAAGACTTGCGTGGCCTTTCCTAAATCTCAGGGGACATATCAACACCTGTGGACTGCTCCATAAGCTGAATCCAACAACCACCCTCCAAAGATTTAATCTTCACGGCAGCCATAATGCTAGATTCCTGGACGTGGTTGTTCACGTGTCTCTTATCAGCGCAGATTGTAGGAAAGTAGTTATGTCATCCTCTGTTATAAATAATGTGTTCTCATACACATAGTAGTTAGATTTTGTAATGTAATTTTGACTATTAACGAGCCCACTGTGCCGTGACTTTATTTCTATGTTATGACTGCATTTTGAATACATGAGAAGACTCTGTTTATAAGCTCAATTCATGGTTGATAGCTGACTTCCCGAGGTTGTGTAGAGGGCCCCTGTACACATCGAGGTTTTGTGTATTGTTGTATAGTTTCATGCTTTATTTCTTTATGTTCCTTATGCCATAATCATTCACGTGTATATATTGCATTGCTTATGGTATTCACGTTTTATTTTTGTCCATAATTTTACATGCTTTTATAATGTTGTTAACTTATCAGTGTCTTTGTTCCAGATTACCGTAGGCAGCTCGGGCATTTGCACATAGTTTTACAATGACTAATGACATGGAAACAGTCTTATCTTTCTCCTGATTTATTTTTTTTAGTTTTTAATTCCAACACTGTTTTATTTATTTCAGTTTTGTACATTTTCTTTATTAGTTATATTAGTTATTAAATTACTCATGTCATCATCAGTTACCTCCGAAAGCCATAGCGAGACTAATGGCGAGGGATTGAAGTATAAGTGTGTAATTTGATATTAGTTTATTTTTCTACAAATTAGATATCCAGATTGCTCAAGTTGTTTATGATTACCTCCGAAAGCCATAGCGAGACTAATGGTGAGGGGTCAGAATATGAGTTGATGAAATTTTATTTTAGCTTTACTTTGCTTGCAATTCTTGGATTTCTTTGAGCATAGTTTCTTTTGTATTTAGACAGTAGCAAGGGTAATGGGTTTCATGATCAATAGTTCACTGTTTGTTTGACTAGTATAGTGGCACATTTTCATTTTCTTTTGGGAATTAATTTTGTCATTGCATGTTTTAAACCTCTTTTGAAGTTTGAAGTTTGGGAAATCATTATAAAGGACATCATTGCCTTGAACATTTATATCCATACTTATCTTTTATAATTTCCCTCTTACATTAGGAAGCCAACCAAGATGAAAACCCCCAAAACAAATAAAAACCAAAGACGACAAAAAGTAAGAGATAGGTTATCTTGCACATATAGGGTGCCACACTTCGTCAGCTTACAAATCTTGGATTGACAATTAAATGCAGCAATTTAGGACACTCTAAATTGACCAAACATTTTTGCGTCATTGCCGGGGAAGTGTAACTAGGTAGCCAATTTCTTTAAAAAAAAAACAATAATAAAAAGAAGGGAAAAATTGATAACTTCTTGAAGTATGCTCTCCTCTTGCACCTATTGTGAACTGGAGGATCAGAAAAGAGAGTTATTGGTTCAATAATTTCTTAAGTATGCTCTCTTCTTGCACCTAGTGTGACCTGGAAGATCAGAAAGAGAATTATTAGCCCAACTTACAAAAAAAAAAAATGGCATGCATAGAGCAAGAAATTCTAGGGGAAGGTTTATAGCTAGAGCCAAGAGTTCGATTTTCACAACTCCATCTTCTTCAAGGCATAGACAAGATTCACCACCATCTACCCCTAGCCTTAAGATTCCTGGAATTCAAGGAGCAGCTGAATTAGAGGATTCTCCTACACCATCTACCAAATCTCATTTAGAAGAAGACCCTTTCTTTACTTCTACAGGAGAGCATATTGTAATTAAAGAATTAGAATCACCTGAAGAAGAAAAGGAAGAAACTCCCTCTCATCCTCCCTTGATAGAAGAACCTGAGGACTCTAAAGAAAATATCATGACAGAGGAAGTAGTAGATGGATTTGGAGGTAGAGGTAGAGGTAGAGGAGGAGGAAATAATGGAGGCAACAATAGTGGAGGTGGAGGTAATAATGGAAGAAATAGGGAAGGAGACAACTCGTTTGGATTCCCTATAGTTGATGAGGAAACCCACACAACAATGAAAAACATCTCACCATCTGTCCTCCCCAACTTTTATGGATTGCGAAGTGAGCATCCTGAAACATTTCTGTTTGAGTTTGAAGTCGTGTGCCGAACCTATGACTATATGGAAGACTCTCAAAAACTCAAACTGTTTCCTTCAACATTGAAGGGAGTCCCTTTGAAATGGTCATGGGATTAGTCACCCAGTCTATTAGGACTTGGAATGATATGAAACAAACATTTTTGGATAGAGACCTGGACTATTGCATGCCCACCAATCACAAGGATGAGGTATTCAAAATGGTGCAAAAAGAAGATGAAAACTTGGAGGATTTACTTGAAAGATTTCAATACAACTTAAAAAGAGAAAAAATGAGTAACTTAGATGAGGAGACCTTGAAAGCCCTTCTATTAAAAGCCATTAGAGATGAATGGATAGATATTTTAAACATGATGGGAAAGGGAGATATTTCTCAACTTCCACTTCATGATATCGCAGAACTATGTGTCCATCTCTCAATGGGAAAATATAAAACTGGAAAAGGGCCTAGAGATCCTTCTCTTATTAGAGCAAAAAAATCTGTAACTGGATCAGTAAGTAGGGCTGAGATTGGCAATATGCTTGATGAGTTCAAAACTGATATTCTAAGGAGCCTTAGTGAACAGCTAGACACCCTTAAAATACAAAACAAGCAGAAAGCGGAAACTGATGCTCTAGCCATCTTTTGTCCGAAATGTAGGAAGAAACATGCTATAAGGGAATGCCTCTTTGATGAAAAAGTTGTAGAAATATGTATAATTTGCTCAGAAAATCATGAGACCAAGGATTGTCCTTCAATTCCTGGGCTCAAAGCTGTCTTTCAAGAAGATCCAAATTCAGTAGAATCTCTCTTTTTTGTTTCAAGAAGACCTTGGTAGGGGCAACAAAATCAAGGGTTTAACAACCCCGTGAGCTTTCAACCCCCACCAAATTGGAACCCTTGGCAAAAACCTTGGCCCCAACCTCAAAATCCATATCAATCATGGGCACAAGGAATGCAAAATCCTTATGGGAGATTTTCTCAATTTTATCAATATCCTCCATCTTTTGAAAATCAACAAGCTCCACAACTTCCAAATCAAAGTCCACAACTTTCATTGCCATTTCTTCAACAACAACCTCCTCAACAAAATCCAAATCCTCAACTCATGCTTTCATTTCAACAAAAGACAAATAAACTACCCTCTCAGCCATTGCCAAATCCAAACAATAAAAACCCTCAGAATACTTACATGATAGAAGGACAACAATTTCCTACCTATATGATTGTTCCTCTCAATGATGTACAACTCAGATATGGTAGAGTTTTAGAAAAACCTTCTATAGATGTCCAAGAGCAAGATACCTCTAAGGAGGAATCTCTTAAAGTCAATAAAGGTTCTGAGGGAGCATCTCTTCAAAACTCAAATACTCAAGAAAAAAAAAAAAAAACCCCCACACTCCTATAGTTGAGCAACCTGCATCTTCATCCACACCTCCTTCCCTGAAAGATTCAAATTGATAAAGGGTGGAAAAACAATCTTGTTGCCTAACTATGATTTTCTAGATGAATTAAAGAATGTCTGTATCAAGATTCCCTTGCTACAAGCCATTAGAGAGATTCCTATTCTAGCAAAAACAAAAAGGGAGTTGAGTCTCAAAAGACCAGGAAGGAAACCAAGAGATACAAGAAGAATCCACCTGGTAGGAAAAATTGCAGATATCATGATGGGAAAAATTACCATGCAAAAGTATGTAGATCCAGGTAGTCCAATTGTCAAAACACATATAAATGGGATAGAAATTCCAAACACTTCGATTGACCTAGGGGCTGCTATCAACATTATGAGTAGACAGACTATGGAACGGCTAAAACTTCCTAATCTTTTTTTTACACCTACTTTACTGCAACTTGCAGATCGATCAATTATCAAACCAGATGGTGTATTAGAAGATATTTCAGTCTCCTTAGA
>APFE030037628.1:36177-100609 GCA_000404065.3 Pinus taeda
CAAAGAAATTCAATTTGTATCCTCCAGCAAAAGCAATTACAGAAGTAGGAGACAATGAATGGGTCGATGATGAGGGCACTAGACAACCTGTCTTTACCATTTCTGAAATCAGTGAGGATAGTCAAATTCTGAACACATTAGAAAATTTTGAGACATCTTCAGAATATGACCCCACACAATTTCAGTTGGATTCTGACATTGAATATTTATCATCAAGACAAATTCTCTTTACTCTATGGAAGAGTTCGGTAGTTCTACCATTGAGATTTTTCTAGGGAAAACATTGAATATCAACAAAAATTTGGAAAAGTCATAACAGGAAGAACTAACCAAAATCTTGCAAAAACATTCTACTGCATTTGCATGGGAGTATATAGTTATGAAAGGTATTGATCCCAAGACTTGCATCCATCATATCTGTATTGAGGAAAACAGTAGACCAATCAGACAACCTCAAAGAAGGATGAATCCAAATCTTAGGGAGATAGTGAAAGAAGAGCTCCAGAAACTACTCAATGTAAACTTCATTTATCCAATTTCAGATAGCCGATGGGTTTCTCCTTTGGTTATAGTACCTAAAAAGAATGGTAAATGGAGGGTATGCATTGATTACAGGGAATTGAATAAAGCAACTTTGAAGGATCATTTCCCTTTGCCTTTTATCGATTAAGTATTAGTTACATTAGCGGGCAAAAAGTACTTTTCATTTTTGGATGGTTTTAGTGGTTATAACCAAATTCAGGTAGCACCTAAGGATCAAGATAAGACCACATTTACCTGTCCATGGGGGACTTTTGCCTATCCAGTGCTTCCCTTTGGGTTATGTAATGCACCCGCAACATTCCAAAGGGCAGTACCAGGAATTTTTTCTGATCTAATTCATGATTGTGTAGAGGTTTATATGGATGACTTTACAATTTATGGTGACTCATTTGAAGAAGCATTAGAAAATTTGGAAAAAGTACTTGTATGATGTAAAGAAACAAACATTTCATTAAGCCATGAAAAATGATTTATGATGTTTACTGAAGGTATTGTTTTAGGACATCATATTTCAGGGGATGGGATTAAAGTTGATAGATCGAAAGTCGAAGTCATCTCCAAGTTTCCTATTCCAAATTTTCAAAGAGATGTTAGAAGTTTTCTAGGATTTACTAGATACTATAGAAGATTTATAGAAAACTTCACTAAAATAGCATCTCCACTCTTCAAAATGCTTACAAAAGACTGTGAATTCAAATGGGATCCTGATTGTCAATCAGCCTTTGAAACTTTGAAAACAAGAATATCTGAAGCACCTATCTTGAGAGGACCAAATTGGAAACTCCCTTTGCATATTTCTACAGATGCTTCAGATACAGCTCTAGGAGCTATGTTGGGTCAAAAAGATTTAGTCCCTTATGCCATTTACTATACCAGTAAAAATTTGACTCCCACTGAGTTGACTATACTGTAACTGAAAAAGAATTCTTAGTTGTTGTTCATGCAATCAATAAGTTCAGACATTATATAACAGGATATGAAACTTTCATTCATACTGATCATTCTGCAATTAGATATTTAATGAAAAAACCTATTACTAATGGCAGAGTTACAAGATGGCTCCTACTTTTACAGGAATTCAATATTACTGTGTTGGATAGATCAGGGAAACAAAATACAGTAGCTGATTTCTTGTCTAGGATTCAGAATACTAAAGAAGATTCTCCTATAGAGGATAAGTTTCTTGATGAATATTTATTTGCAGTAACTACTAAAACCCCTTGGTATGCAGATATTTCTAACTATTTGGTTACAGGGAAACTACCTCCACATCTATTTCCTAGTGAAAGAAGAAAAATTATTTAGGAGAGTTCAAAATATTCATGGATTTCTAATGAATGGTTTAGAACAGGGCTAGATCTTGTGATCAGGAGATGTGTTAGGGAAGATGAAATGCCTGACATCCTCAAGGCATGTCATGATGAACCATGCGGCGGACACTTTGCTGACAAAAGGACAGCCTATAAAATCCTTTCTTTGGGATATTTTTGGCCTTCCCTTTTTAAAGATGCAAAACAATATGTCAAAAGGTGCGACAGCTGCCAAAGAGTAGGGAAACCTACCCTTTTAAATGAAATTCCATTGCAACCACAGGTACTCATCGAACCCTTTGAAAAATGGGCTTTAGATTTCATTGGACCTATTAATCCGCCATCTAAGCAAAAGAAGTATATATTGATATGTACTGATTATGTCACTAAATGGGTAGAAGCCAAAGCGTTAGTTTATGTTACTGAAAATTCAGTTGTTAATTTTCTTTATTAGGATATTTTTACTCGCTTTGGTGTTCCAAGAGAAATTGTGACAGATTAGGGAAGTCAATTTACATCCAACTTGGTGGAGAAGCTTATGGAAGAATACAAAATCAAGCATAGAAGATCTACTCCTTACCATCCGCAAGCAAATGGTCAAGTGGAATCTACAAACAAAGTTCTTGAAAGTATCATCACCAAAATTGTTCATCTACACAGAAGAGATTGGGCAGAAAGGCTTCCTGAAGCCTTGTGGGCCTACAGAACTACATGGAGAAATACAATAGGACATTCTCCCTATGAACATGTTTATGGGAAAGAAGTCCTGCTCCCCATTGAGTTCCAAGTCAAAACTTTCAAGATGGTAGTTCAGTTGGGGATGGATTTATTAGAAGCCCAAAAGCATAGAATGGAGCAGTTGAAAGAGCTAGATGAGATCAAACAAGAAGCAATCCTAAGAACTGATCTAGTTCAATATCAAAGAGCTAAATGGCATGACAAATACATCAAAGAGAAAAAGTTTCAAGAAGGAGACTGAGCATTGCTATTTGATTCCAAGTTTAAAGACTTTAAAGGAAAATTTCAGACTCATTGGCTTGGGCCCTATGAGATTGACAAAGTCTTTAGTAATGGAGCGGTAAGAATCAAAACCATTGATGAACAGCAAACTCATCTTATTGTGAATAGCCACCGATTAAAGATCTATCATAAGCCACTCTCAAAAGAGGAATTTGTCAAAATCTTTCAAGATAGTTCTACAATAAGGCTGGTGAAGAAGAATCCTTCTTCTCCACCAACCTAGCTTTTGTTCTTTTCTTTTCTAAAAAAAATAAATAAGTAAATAAAATATAATAAAATGTATAAGCCTGAAAACCAATCACTGATTGGCAATCTTATACAGAAAACATAGGGTGAAAATCAGGAACTCCTGACACCCTATGTTTTCCAAAAAAAAAATCTCTCTCTCTTTCCAATTTTTCATTCCATTCCATTTCATTTCCATCCCACTCCATCTCATTTCCATTCCACACCACTTCACTTCATTCAACTCCATTTCATTCATTCCATTCCACCAATAAAAGTTTTTATGACCATTTTCATTCAGTTAGTCATCATCCAATCAAATGATTGTTGTAGCAGTTTCCGCAGCTGGAACTAGTTTCCGTAGCTAGAAGCAGTTTCCGCAGCCATCACTCTATTTTTCAAAACTAACAGTCAGATGTTAGTAAATAATAAAAATAAATTGCAGGTATGACGGAGGACATAGTATGAAGACATGGGGCACCTAAAGGCATCAACAAAAGGCAACTGATCAAAGGTTATGGACAATAAGTGACAAACATTCCAAGGTATGAGCAAAAATTTATTTCAAATGGCATTCAAACACATTTTTGCATAGCTATTAAACCATAGCTCCATTATATGCAATGATTGCGTTTATAACTCCATAACCGTTCCACGATCTCTATACGATTCCCCACAATCCTTGCATTCATTTTTAAACAGCCTCATAATCAAGCCTCAGATCTTCACTCGTGTTCGGATATACTTTGATATTCCACCTGTAATTATGGAACGTGGTTGATTTGACTACAGCTTCTCTCGACTGCACAAAATCCGCAGCCGTTTCATAAACATGCTTGCGTCTACTCTGTAGCCACCCACTTTAAATACTGTCAGATGCACTTTACTCCCCCTACTGTTCTATTGACCTCACAGCTGCATTTCCACTGTGCTCACATAAGCCTTCACCCCATTCTGTTCTCTGTTTCGCTTCATTCTGTGTACCTATTCTCTGATATCCGCTTACAGTCACTGGTCTCCTTCATAAACCCTGTTCATTTTCGCTAATTCAGCCGCCTTACCTCCGCTAAACCCTCCTCACGCAGATGAGTTTTAAAGAACAGAAGGAAGGATGGGTCGGTTGTTGAGGGCAGAACCAGAGGGACCCAAATTTATGGAAGGATACCCGCAAGTCAAAGACATATTGAAAAAGGAAAAATGGCTTCGATTTATTCAAAAGTTTAAATGCTACAATAAGGAGGTAACAAAAACTTTTGCGAGGTCTTTTAATGGTCTGGAGGTGGAAATTGGGGACCTCAAATTTGCAGTGATTGAGGCATCCATAGCAGCTGCTACAGAACTCCCTCAAGAAGGTGACGCTGGTTCAAGAACAAGAGCATTGGCGAGGAAGCTTGGAGAGTGATCCTACATAACCCAGGTATGGATGTGACTATATTCAAAAGAGGAATTCATGTTCATGCCTTAGAAGAAAAATGGGCTAGTTTACTGTTGGTTATTCAAAAGTTCATAACATGTGAGGGCCGTTTTGGAGCAATGTACATGTATCATACACAACTGTTGATGAACTTTTTAGAGAACCAGACCCTCAATCTGCCATACTTTTTACTGAACAGTTTGAAAAATATGTTTGCAACCATCCAAAAGCATCTGGACGACGTAGAACCACATTTGTATCACCATGGTCTCGTGAAAATATTGATAGAAAAACAATTAAAAGAGAAAAAGGACACCTGGGAGCAGTTTTTAATTAGAAATTTCTTTGAAGAACCACAAGAAACCCCTGAAGGCAGTACATCAAAAAGAAGTAGAAGAAAGAGAACAGGTGATAAAACTCAAAGCACTCCTACTAACACAGTTGAAAGAACTAGTAAAGAAGAAAGACTGTCTAAAAGGAGGAAGGAAAAGACTGAGGGTAAAAAGCCAACAAAATCAAAAGAGAAAAGAAGCATTGAGGTTGTTCATCAAACCCCTTCCTCAGAAGAAGACCATCAAGTATTGTCTGAGAGACTAGTTCACCTTCAGGAATAGTCAGCTATGGCCAAAAAGAAAGGAAAAGAAAAACAGAAGGAAAAAGACAGTAGTCCACAGCATGTAAGAAGAAGCACCAGGCTTAAAGGAAAGTGGAGGAAAGAACAAACAAAAGGACCCCATTTTATTGATTTGGGAGGAGGAACACCTAAACAAACTCCAACTAGCCGTAGTCCACCTCATTCTCAGCCAAATGTTGAAATTAGTCCTCAAGATGTTGACATGAGTCCTTTTCGGCCAGATTTTGAAGTCAATTCTCCTCCACAACATTTTGGGGACAACCCAAGGAAAACGACACCCGAGATAGATCCAAAGCAACAAGAGATATATGATTACATAGAATCCTTAGAAAGAATAGCCACGGGTCCCAACACTTCATCCACTCAGCCTCACACAACACAAGAAGCTCTAGTCCAATCGTTGAAACAAGAAGTCTTTGAGTTGGAGGTTTTAAATAGACATATTAAAAATGAAAATGAAGCACTAAAAGAGTAGAGAAAACTGGACAAGATCATCCATGATAATACCATGTTACATCTCGGGCTCTGGCAGAAAAAGAATAAGAAATTGAAGAAAAAGTGCAAGAAGATAAGTAGAGCACTGATCAATCTTAAATTCAGATGCTTGATGAAGAAGCCCAAGATGCAGCACCAAGAAAGAGAGGAAGAGGGCTGGATGTACTGGCAGAAGCTTCAGAACATATGATTTGAAGGGGGGATAGTCAAAATTTTGGTTTCATGAGGACATGCAACACCTTCATAGTGGGGGTATGTTGGGTCCCAAACTTGCATCTTTCCTACACCTTTTTCTAGCTTCTTTCCATTCATCTGAACCTCCTAAGTCATCAGTATCATTGCATATTAGTTACAAAAGAGAATTTAAAGTGGTTTCTTGACTATGTCTTTGTGTTGCTGTTTGAACTAGATTTTTGCTTATGAGCTGCGGAATCTTGTCACTTTCTGTAGCCAGCTCAACTTTCCGCAGCTGTTTTGTTAAATTCTATATTGCAGGTGTCTTCAGGCAAATCGAGCCACATGGGCAAGTTGAAAACGATTTGGACATGGACCGAGTCCTATTGGCTCAGTCGAATTCATCAAAAGTGGCCATGGTCAAAGGTAGTCAAGCGGTGGTCAACCTAAGAGTCCTATGGTGACAGAACTCCGTTTTTCACCACGTGAAGACTTGCGTGGCCATTCCTAAATCTCAGGGGACATATCAACACCTGTGGACTGCTCCATAAGCTGAATCCAACAGCCACCCTCCAAAGGTTTAATCTTCACGGCAGCCATAAAGCTAGATTCCTGGACGTGGTTGTTCACATGTCTCTTATCAGCGCAGATTGTAAGAAAGTAGTTATGTCATCCTCTGTTATAAATAATGTGTTCTCATACGCATAATAGTTAGCTTTTGTAATGTAATTTTTACTATTAACGAGCCCACTGTGTCGTGACCTTATTTCTATGTTATGACTGCATTTTGAATACATGAGAAGACTCTGTTTATAAGCTCAATTCGTGGTTGATATCTGACTACCCGAGGTTGTGTAGAGGGCTCCTGTACACACTGAGGTTTTGTTTATTGTTGTATAGTTTCATGCTTTATTTCTTTACATTCCTTATGCCATAATCATTCACATGTATATATTGCATTGCTTATGGTATTCACGTTTTATTTCTGTCCATAATTTTACATGCTTTTATAATGTTGTTAACTGATCAGTGTCTTTCTTCCATATTATAGTAGGCAGCCCAGGCATTTGCACATAGTTTTACAATGACTAATGACATGGAAACAGTCTTATCATTCTACTGATTTATTTTTCTTAGTTTTTAATTCCAGCACTGTTTTATTTATTTCAGTTTTGTACATTTGCTTTA
Organism: Pinus taeda; assembly: GCA_000404065.3. NCBI lineage: Eukaryota > Viridiplantae > Streptophyta > Pinopsida > Pinales > Pinaceae > Pinus > Pinus taeda. The sequence goes on from APFE030037628.1 coordinate 43,181, forward strand.
TTAGTTAGATTAGCTATTAAATTACTCATGCCATTATCAGTTACCTCCGAAAGCCATAGCGAGACTAATGGCGAGGGATTGAAGTATGAGTGTTTAATTTGATATTAGTTTATTTTTCTACAAATTAGATATCCAGATTGCTCAAGTTGTTTATGATTACCTCCGAAAGCCATAGCGAGACTAATGGTGAGGGGTCAGAATATGAGTTGATGAAATTTGATTTTAGCTTTACTTTGCTTGGAATTCTTGGATTTCTTTGAGCACAGTTTATTTTGTATTTAGACAGCAGCAAGGGTAATGGGTTTCATGATCAATAGTTCACTGTTTATTTGACTAGTATAGTGGCACATTTTCATTTTCTTTTGGGAATTAATTTTGTCATTGCATGTTTTACACCCCTTTTGAAGTTTGAAGTTTGGGAAATCATTATAAAGGACATCATTGCCTTGAAAATTTATATCCATACTTATCTTTTAGAATTTCCCTCTCACATTAGGAAGCCAACCAAGATAAAAATCCCCAAAACAAATAAAAACCAAAGGCGACAAAAAGTAAGAGATAGGTTATCTTGCACATATAGTGCGCCACACTTCGTCAGCTTACGAATCTCGGATTGACAATTAAATGCAGCAATTTAGGACACTCTAAATTGACCAAACAGCTAGCATCTGTCTTCCCATTCCTATTGAAGAGAGTCAGCTTGTATTTTCCTTTCCTCGGTAAAGCCATCTGTGATAAGGATCTGTTAATTCCCTGTAGTTTTTGTTCAACTTCTTTTTTGGCTTTGAAAATATTGTCAAACTCATTTTTATTCCAATCTTTGAGCCTAAGTTTGATGTGTTTCAGTCTTTGATGCAGTAGGAACATATTAGTTCCTTGAATGGGCATATCTTCCGCCCACCATTTTCTAATATTGCTGATGAAGTCAAGGTCGGTGAGCTAAACATTTTCAAACCTAAAAGGTATGTTTCTCGGAGTGCCTATAAAAGAAGCTTCCAGTTGGATAGGCCGGTGATCCGAGCCTCCAAAATGGAGGATTAAAGCAAACAAGTCAAGGCCTGTGAGAATGAGGTCCTCAGAGATTATAAATCTATCTAGTTTAGAGGCAACTTGAGAAGCCCCTCCCTGCTTATTATTTCAGGTGAAAGTACCATTTTTATTCTCCGAATCCACTAGCTTCATGTCGTTTAAGAAGTTCTGAAAGGCAATGGAGTCTCTGCCTAGTGTTATGGTCGCACCTTTATTTTTCTGAAAGAGATCTGATCATATTAAAGTCCCCTCCCAGAATCTAGGGCATAACAGGATGTCTTTCTCTTAGCTCCTCCAATGAGATAAGAAGCCTAAGTTTGTCTTCAATTTTTTGAGGACCATAGACATTTGTGATCAAATAGACTTCTTTATCAACCAAAGGTTAGATCACCATCGAAAGGTAGTTCCTAGATGCTTCAGCATCTAGGATTTCAAATTTCTGGGGGTTACAAAGTGTGAGAATCCCTCTAGCTGTGTTGTCTGCTTTAACTTTTAGATATTCATACTTGATTATCCATTTGCTATGTATCCCTCTTATTTTATCTATTGACCATTGTGTTTCCTGGATAAACACCATATCTAGTTTTTCCTCTTTTATTCTATTGCTAAGATTTCTTTGTTTCCTTTTACTTCCTAAACCCCTAATATTCCAAGTCGTGAGCTTCATTAAGAAAGGTTTGTAAATGAATAACTAGTAAGATCTTTCATCTTACCTGAGTTGATCATGAGTTGCCCACACTCTATCAGCAGCTCATTTTGTCTTTTTCTTCCTCTTTTCCTGCCTGGGTTCTTGGGCAAGTGTCCCGATGTTACCTCCATCATTTTCACCCCTTTGTTTTCTTGATATCATGGTTTCTTTTGACTCCAGAACCCTTTGTTTGAGATCTCCAAAGGAAGATTTGTTGCACTCTTTCAAACTCCTCTTGTGGTAGAGAATCAACCCCTTTGGTGGTTCCCTGCTCCAGGAACTTTTCTAGATCGAGATTCTCCCTTTCAAGAATTTCCTGCAGATCATGGTCCTCCGTTCCAACCTCGCTTGGGGTCATCTCATGGTCCCTGTCAAGTTCCATGGTGCTTGGCAGATCCTCCTTTAGTTTGTTAGTTTTATGTATATCGTCCATGCAATCATCTTTTTCCTTCTCTACAAGATTATCCTCTAGTACCTGATCCGTCCCATTGTTTCCACCTTCTTCTTCTAAAATCTTGCAGTTGTTATGATTTGGTTGTTTATCCTCGTAGGTTTTGTTCTAGTGCTTTTCCCTCCTTTCCCTTTGCCTCCCACCTTGGTAAATCCTTCGAGATCTTTGCATGTGTTGGTTTTAATATTGTTCTCTTGTTTGTTTAATGGGAAGTCTCTAAAGAGGTACCCGTGTTCATGACATTTGCGACATCTGAATGGGACATGTTCATAGTCCACCGCCTACACCCATTCTTCATCATATACTTCTAGAATGATTTCATCTGGAAGTGCTCCAGATAGGTCCATTTCTACGCATATTCGGGCAAAGGAGGTGTATTTTCCTTCGCAGAGTCACATCTGATATTTTTTTAAAATGACCTAATTTATTGCCTATGGCTTTTAAGGATTCTGGCAGCCAATAATCTAAAGGTAGGGAGTAGAGTCTTATCCATACCGGTACTGATGTGAATGTCTCTCGTTTCAAGACAAAATTCATCACCCATGGTCGCATGTAGAGGCCTATAACAGCATAAAAATATGGTCCTCCTTCGAACACTCTGTCTTTGTCCTCTAAGTTTGTGAACACCACTGTGAAGAAACCCTTGGACCCAAGGTGAAGGTTTATTTCTCCCTTTGGTTTCCAAAGGTTTTTTATCCATGTATGCAAATCCTTTTCCGCTAGCCATATCCCCATAAATTTGCATATTACCGCATATGCCGCCATGTGATCCCTGTGCACCTGTAGCACTGGATCACTTAAAACAACCCGGGGTGTAATGGTTGACTTAGGTTTATAGAGTCCTGTCATATTCTTGTGCTCAGCTCTCTAACTGCCTCCTCCTATTCTCTTGTCTCTTCTAACCTCCTCATGATTCTCTTCCTGGTCATATGATCCGATGTTTTTCAGTTTTTCTATGTTGATACTCCCAGTTTTTGCCTCCATTGGTTTCTTGAAGCAGTTTGAACTAGCTTCCTTACTTCTATTCGCAACTGCGTGACTGTAGGAGGGAGTGGAAGTCCCCCCTCCTCGCCCCTCCATGGTCACTAGCACTGATATCCCATTGCAAACCCTTGTTCAGCTTGCTCCCTCGCTCCCCAATTTGTGTCACATATTAATTGAGGGTGGTATAGCATTATTATTTCATTGGCATAATCACAATCATGGCATGAACATCTCCAATCTACCCAATGTCTATTAGCTACTAAATTCATAATTTTATTATAACTAAAAAGACACTTATCTTTTTTAAATAATAAAATAAAGATCAAATTTAAGATTTTTAAAAAATGATTTTATAAAATTCAAATATTTTTAAAGTTGAAAAATATTGGTTAGCATTTTATATTTCTTCTCCAAGATAGATATATATATATATATATATATATATATATATATATATATATATATATAATTTAAAAATTAAAATTAATATCATTTAAATGTATTTAATTTTTAATATATTTAAATTTATTTATATAATTAAAAATTATAATTTTACAATTTTTAATAATAGTTTACCATAAATTTGGTAAATTTTTAAAATAAACATAATTATTAACTAACCTTGATGTATGGAATCTCCTTACATGCACCATCCCTACACCCAAGGAAGATCCTTACCATGCTCAAAAATCTCATATGTTGAATTTCAGAATTTGCATTAAAAAAACCATGAATTGGAAAGTTCTTGAATGTTCACCTCTTTACCATGTATTAGTCACTTGACAATCTCATATGTTGAATTTCATAATTTGCATTAAAAAAACCATGAATTGGAAATTTCTTGAATGTTCACCTCTTTGATTAAGAAAAACATGATTTAAATAAATAAATAAATTATTCATAATTTTAATTTATAATTTGTGAAATTTGTAACCAATAATCTTACTCTGAGTTTGAACACTATGTTCCCAAAGTTTAATTTCATGATGTGACATGATATGATATCCTGGCCATCGAGATCGATTAGATGACCATCAAATTGTGTTGAAATGTTTATCATGGATATTTTTTATAAAGCCACATGTTTTAATTTGACCTCTACCTATTGCATATATTGGCGTTTGTTATATGATCAATGAATCCTTAAACGTCTATTCTAGAGATTTTTCTACTATGTTGCGAGGTGAAGGATCAAATTGTATGGCTAGGCAGATTTGAATCACAACCATATGATAAGGGGTGGGAACGATCGTCTCACTAGCTAGCATAGATGATTTCCTACTAAAGGTCACATGCATGTTGGTGGTGGTGATTGTGGTTATCGTGCCTCATGCGGTATAATTGTGCTTCCATTATAAGCTCGCAAAATTTTCAATCCAACAAATTAAAATGTCATTGAGCACCATATTCTTAGTTTGTTTTTTCAATTGCCTTCTCTATCTTTCTCCACCCTTCACTATCGGTTTCCACCTTGAATCAATTTCTTGTGTGCACCTACCCCTCCATTATCCTACCTACCCTTGTGGATATGACATCTCCACAATTAACATCCAATGTAGAAAAAAATGCTCACATTTAGTACTAAATTGAGCCCCCTTTTGAAATTTGTTTGATTGTGATCTCTACGACACAATGGAAAAACTAAACAAACAAGAGGGATATTTCGTGCCACAAAAATATAATGCAAGTCCAGACTATAATTCATATAACACCTACGGTAACAAAAAAAACTAACTAAAGAAGTCATGAATTACACTTTAATTTCTTAAATGAATATTTATTTTCACTATAATTTACTATTTTAAATAATAATAAAAAAACTAAATAATAATCTTTAAAAAATAGATTTGAATAATATTTAATATCAGTGATTCACTATTTCCACTATTTAGATAACATTAAAATTATTAGATTTAAATGATATTTAATATCAGTTATTCACTATTTCCACTATTTAGATAACATTAAAATTATTAGATTAAATGATACATCTAGTAATGGAATATTTTTATTACTTAAATAATATTTTTATTATTTTAATCCTATTTTAATTTAATAAAATATTTAAATTTTAATAATATATTATTTAATTTTAATAAAATACTCTTCAAAGTATTTTAAATCCATGTAGCTAATTAATTCGATAGAATTCTCTTCCACCCTCAACCAAAGCCCAATATTACTCTATATGTCTAATTGACAAATATTACGTTAAATGCCTTTTATAACAATAAACTTTTACCTGCTCATGTTTTTAAAATTGGTCCCGATTCATATCTTGTACCCATTGAAGAAGGCTTGCGTATTTGTATTGTGATTCAACACAGCAATGAGATACATATCATTATATTATTTGAACTAAGCACATAATTGTACTCAATCTTTTCAAATGTATGGATGCGAGTGTTTTTGGTATGTATCTTGCCACTTCATGATGACAAAAAGCCTATGTCTTTTTAGGAAGCCAAATACAATGGTGAACACGTTTTCCATAAATGAAATTATTATTAATTAAATAATTTAGTAAATATTATTATATTTAGATAATTAATTAAATAATTTAGTAAATATTATTATATTTAATAGGAATTTTTTTAGGATGCCATGCTGCAGCATTACTTGCTCTTACCCTAACCGTAATTCTGATCATAGTTTGTTGTAGTCACCATAACCTTCGAACAACATCTGCAACTCGTCGTTTCTCGCCTGCTCTTGCTTCCAACTGTCGACAGTAATGGCCGGTCTACCGTTCCTAGGTTAGCATGGAGGGCATGGAGCTAGATGTCGTGGACTATTCACCAGATCCTTAACCGGAGCAGGCTATCTTTTGTAACCCTAACCATAGATCGGTTCCTGTTTCCTCTGCACCGTCTAGCTCGAATCTGGCATCAGTTTTCTCCCTCCCCGGGTTTACGGCCTCCACCCTACACATTGGCACCCTCTCCATTGACTCACCCGCTCTAGACTGCCCGTTGCTGTCTCCTGGCACCCTCAACCTACTGGCTACCTATTCGTCCCGTCTTTTCGACCCTGCGCCCCTTGCAGACCATTTTTTTCCAAGAATCTTTCATCTCATCCAGGAAACGAACCCAATACGACCGCAGAGACACAAAAGACCTTCATCCACCCCGGATGCTGCGAGGCGACTCACGACACAGCTCCTCCTTTTGGCTGTTTCGGCACTCCGGTGATCCATGCTAGGTTGCTGGAGCCACACCCAGAAGCAATTAGCCCCTCGGATCTGTTACAGGATCACCCTACTACGCCACGTACAAGGAAGAGGAAATCAAGGTGCGTCAAGGCATCTGGCAAGTATTACACCATAAATTTTAGCGAAGGACTCACCATGGATGAAGTTGCCAACAAAGCAGGGAAAGTCCTAGTGGGCAGGGTTCATGGAAGAACCTACACGGCGAAGAGATTGGGGTTGTGGGTTAAAGAGATCTGGGGACAAATTTTGATACAGCTACTGGATGTTCAGATATTGCTTCGTGGGTGGTTTACACTTCATTTTGCCCTTGAAGAATACACGAACCTGGCTCTTGCACGATATTGGCATATTGAAACGGCTCCAGTGTTGCTCAAAAGATGGAGCCTGCTATTCAATCCGAAAAGAGAGCAGATAGGAGCTGGACCTCTATGGGTATGGTTACCAGGCTTACCACTCCAATACTGGTCTGAAGAAGTGTTCGTGCGAATTGGGAATACCCTTAGTACCTTCCTAGATTATGACAAATCCATAGTACAGTCCAAAAATCGAACCCTAGCCTGCATTCTGGTGCATCTGGACACCCGAGAGGGTCTGGAGGAAAAAATTACCCTGCAATGGCATAATTTCACTAGGGTTCAAATCCTTGATTACGAGGGTGTTCCATTTAGATGCCAATGTTGCCACAAGGTCAGGCATCTCTATAAGGAATGTCCTCTAGTCTCAAAACCCCCAAAAGCAGCTATGGAAAAGGAGGCTGGCATTGGTAGGGATACCCATGATATCCCTAGGAAGACTCCATCTGCAGTAGTTGCACCATCTCGGAAGGCGACCCCATCTCAACCAGTCTAGAAATCTAATGACAAGTCTTCGGGTCCCCCATCTCCACCTCTAACTCGAGTCAAGGTAGTAGCGGAAGTGGCTCAAACATTGGGTACTCCTCTCCCCTCTTCCCATGTTCTATCTTCTGCTTATGCATTTTCTGCACAACATCAGCATAATGCATCGGTACAGGATCGATCCACTTCTCCCTCATCTATTACTTGCCCCCTTCTCTCCCATCATCTGGTTTACTCCACCACTTCCCCTACCATACATCCAAAGACCACCTCTTCCCCATCATCACCTCCCCAAGCTCCCCCACATCCTTATAACCTACGATCTCGTCCTCCCTCTGGGAGTTCTCATGCAACTCTTTCTAGTCTTGGCCTGTCCCTCCCCTCATCGACTATCAAACCCTCTTGTGGGCGCAAATCTTACCTTTCGCATGCAATTCTATGAGATGGTGCTGAGGTGGTTTCGGGAAGGCAGACTTCATTAGATCGGGTTCTTAGAGTGAAGAATACCCATGACATGGTTCCTCCATGAAATGCCTATATTTCAACTGCAGGGTCATGGCTAGCTAGCCCTTCGCAGGCTATTTACCACTAAGCCTGTAGATATTATCCTTCTTCAAGAAACCCTTGGTGAAGCCCAACACAACATTTGAATTCTGCAGAATGTAAGCCTGGGATGGGAATTCCTTGCAATTGATGTTGTTGGATGTTCAGGTGGATTGGCTTTGGGATACAATCCCTGAACCATAAACCTTAAATCGGATTGGGGAGGAAAGGGGTTCATCGGTATCGATTTTTTCTCTGCTAATCTGGGTATGGATCTCCGTGTTATGAATGTTTATGGGTCATGTCAATGATGGGAGGCTTTCTAGAATCAGCTCCTAAATCTCTCTCTCACCTCATTAGATAATCTCATCTTGGGCGAGGACCTATATTTTTCCATTGGATATAGTGAGTCCTGGGGATCATCAGCTCAGATTGACCCACTCTCCGATATCATGGAAAACCTTCTTGATCAAGCACACCTCACATATATACCCATGAACAAACCCCTGCCAACATGGAGGAACAGTAGAGTTGGTGAGGCAGCCCTCGCTAGAAGAATGGACTGCTTCATCCTTAAAAATCTGATGATACAGATATTATCTCATTTTAGGTAGTGGGTTGGAACTAGAGGAATCTCTGACCACTCGCCTATCTACCTTGAAATATCTGGTCCTCCTATCAAACCCAAAGCCCCGTTCAAATTCAATTCAACATGGCTTCTGGATCCCTCCTACACAAATCTAGTTACAGACTATTGGATGCAAAACCCTCCTTCCCAAGGACACACTTGGGCTGAGGGTTTTTGTCAAAACCTTATGCATCTCAAGAAGCTCACTATCAAGTGGGCAAAGGAAAAAATCCAAAGGGATACCCATACCCTCACCTATGTTGAATTTGTTATGACTCTAATATGAAAATATAAGACAATAGAAATAAATCCAAGAAATAAGATAGAAATGCTTCTTTATTATCAAACCCTTAAGGTAGGGCAACACCATACATTCACTCCTTAAGAAAGGAGAACACTCCACAAGCTATATGCTTGTACATACAATAATCCTCCACTATTCCTTGACATCCTCCATGTGGAGTCTCTAGCCTCTATATAGGCCTCATACATGCAATACCATGGATCATTACCATGGTTCCCTCATACCATCCACTAATACCATGGGCCCATTACATTATTACTAACTACTTGTGGTCCCTTACATGATATGGGTTAACCACCTTATTTATTACTATGGTCCATCCCATTATTACATTATTACCTTGGGTACCTCCCTTGGTACCCCATATTATCCCCCCTAGGTATATAACACTCCACCCCCCTTAACATGTTTCGTCCCCGAAACATGGGAAGAAGACAAATAATAAGATCTACTCAAAAGAGTAGTCCACTGGTACCATGCACGTGCATATAGCCATCCAAGAGAAAGGTGAACCCTCGATCTCGCTGGTGCCTCGCTCACTTGAGATGGAAGTTGACCATAGCAACTCTTTGATGTGTAGTAGGTGGATCTTCGCTCCTCACTATCCGTCATACGGGGGTTGTTGTCCTTGTGGCTAATTGGTTGCCATTTTGTTGGTTGTTTTCTTGCGGGGTGATGTGGGTGATGATATGTTGAAGTTTTAACCCATGGTGTCATTTTCTTTAATTCACCCTGCTGTGGTGCCTATTGTGGTGTCTTCTTTTCCAATATGACTTCAACCATTGATCCCTCCTCTGATGTATCAGCACCTGTAACATTTTCTGCTTCAGCCTTTGTTTGTGTTTGATTGTCCATCATCGCTGGCTCATCATCTAATATGTCAGACCCTGAAACATCTTCTCCTTCAGCCTCCTTGGACTCTACATGTTTATTAATGGAAATATCATGTAATGTAATTTTCTTCTTTTTATACCAGAGCTTCAGGAATTTCTTCTGCACATTAACATTTATAGTACCTGCAGATTCCATCCAAGGATATCCTAAAACAACATCCATATTATCCATCTTTGAAGTATAAAAATCACCATGCAACACATACTTATCCATAGAAAGCTTCAAATCCTTGTACACTTGAACATCTTTATCATCCACCTGTGTGTTTTCAATGTGTTTTGTTGGAATTTGCAATTTTTTTGCCAAGTTGACATTTATGAGATTTTGCTTGCAACTCGGATTTATAGACACAATGATTTTCTCCTTCTGAATCAATCAATGAACCTGCAGTAAGGAGACACCCGTAGCAAGTAACCCCTTATGTGTCTCATTCTCCTTTTTTCTAGCTCGAGACCATTTTTCCAAAAAGACTTTTTCAAATTCTGCATCTGAAAGTTTGGTCAACTGCTTGTGGTCAAGTGATAACCACCATTTTTGAGCATCATATCTTATATTAAGCACCATTGGAATCTTCCAACATGTCCGATGTGTGGACTTGTATCTCTGTATGAATTCTTCAATAGTAGGACCATTATCATTCCTTGTAAAAAATTCCTTGCTAGAAGCCATGAAGGTTTGGAAAAAATTCACTTACTTGGCTAAAATTTGAAATTGTCACAGTTTAGTCAATATTGCTCAAAATCCCTATTATGACCTGTTTTTAGAAATGGAACAATCATTCTGCATCTACCCATGTGATAGAAATCTTGATCCAGGCACTGGAATTTCAGATCTGTGTTGCAACTCTCCCGCCGTCACCAAAATTTCTACAAAAATAGCTCATTTTAAATAAGATATATCTCCCTCATCCGGACTCCGATTCGACCGATTTTTTTTTTGAAATCGGCTGTTTTTTCACATAGAATCTAGATCTACAATTATACTTTGCAGATATTGCACCAAGACGTCCAGAGCTGCGCCATAAACTCGTTGCCCTGAAAAATTGTCTGCAACCCCACTGAGTTTTAGATCAGCGATACCTCCTTCATCCGGACTCCGATTCAACCGATTTTTTTTTTTGAAATCGGATATTTTTGCACATAGAATCCATATCTACAATAAGATTTTGCAGATCTTGTACCAAAACATACAGATCTTATCTATAAACTCGACGCCCCCGAAATCCTGCAAAAAGTAAAAAAAAAAAAATCTCCACTTTTTTGCCCAAGAAAGTGCTCTGATACCACTTGTTATGACTCTGATATGAAAATATAAGATAATGCAAATAAACCCAGAAATAATATGAAATGTTTCTTTATTATCAAACCCTTAAGGTAGGGCAACACCATACATTCACTCCTTAAGGAAGGAGAACACTCCACAAGCTATATGCTTGTACATACAATAATCCTCCACTATTCCTTGACATCCTCCATGTGGAGTCTCTAGCCTCTATATAGGCCTCATACATGCAATACCATGGATCATTACCATGGTTCCCTCATACCATCCACTAATACCATGGGTCCATTACATTATACTAACTACTTGTTGTCCCTTACATGATATGGGTTAACCACCTTATTTATTACTATGGCCCATCCCATTATTACATTATTACCTTGGGTACCTCCCTTGGTACCCCATATTATCCCCCCTAGGTATATAACAGAATCATCCTTGTCGCACTTTATGGATGACCACAACATGGGATTCTTAAATGCTAAAGCCAAGTCAAATCTGATTGAGCTAGAAAATCAAAGAGCTAGAATTCTGAAGGAAAGAGAGGAAACCTAGAGACTCAAGAGTTGAGCGATCTAGCTCAAAGCAGGGGATGAGAACAAAAGGTACTTCCAGAACTTTGCCAAGGGAAGAAAATCCTTCAACACCATCTACCAAATGCCCACTCTAGATGGAAGTATTGCAAAAACTTTCAATCAATTATCTCAGATTGGTATCTCACACTTCAAACAGCTCTACAAGGAGCCACTTGTCTCAAACCTTGTTGGTATCATTCAAGTAGTAGGGCACTTCCCAAGCTTTGTTTATCTGGAAGCAACAGCTGAGCTAACCTCTCCCGTCACCAGAGATGAACTTGAAGGGACTTTAAAATGGTTTCAGAAAGATAAAAGCCCTGGCCCAGATGGTTGGCCCATTGAATTCTACTTAGCCTTTTTTGACCTCATTGGGAATGATCTCCTCAATGTAGTTGAAGAGAGAAGGACCTCTAGAAATATGTATGAGGTTATCAATGCCACCTTCATTGCTCTTATACCAAAATCTAACTCACCTGCGTCCTTCAATGATTTCCAACCCATCTCTCTTTGCAACACCTTATACAAAATCATTGCAAAGATCATTGCAAATTAGCTCCTTCCTATACTCTCCCAACACATTTCTCCTCAGCAATTTTCCTTTCTCCAAAATAGATAGATCCATGAGGCCATAGGCATGGGCCAGGAGGCCATTCACTCTATCAAAACAAGAAGTCTGAAAAGTATTATCCTCAAGATAGATCTTGCCAAGGCTTTTGATTGTGTCAGCTGGCTCTTCATTAAGATGATCCTAATCCACTTAGGATTCCCTCTGGCTTTCACAGATTGGATTATCTGTTGCATAACCTTGGCATCCTTCAGTGTAATTATTAATGACTCTGCATCCCACTTCTTTCATGCCGAACGTGGACTCCGACAAGGATGCCCTCTGTCTACCCTTCTATTTCTAATAGTGATGGAAGGTCTTAGCAGGCTCATTGGCACTGCAAAAAGGGAAGGCAGCCTCAAATGACTGAAAATGAATGAACTCTGCCATCTCACACATCTCCTCTTTGTTAATGATGTTATGATCTTCCTAGATGGCACCATCAGGGATTCTACCTCCTTCCATGACATTCTTATTCTCTTTGAGAAAGCCACTGGCATGGCTGCAAATCAGACCAAATCTACTATTACTCTGTCTCACACCACCCCTCAGGAGGATAGAGTAGCTCTCCATTTCTTCAAATATCAATTGCATAATCTCTCATATGGTCTAAAATACTTAGGTTTTAGGATCAAACCCCACAATTACCGAATTGCTGATTGGATCTAGTCAGTGATTAAAATTGAGAAGAGATTGAAAATTTGGAATCATAGATTCCTATCAAGAGTTGGGCACCTTGTCCTAATAAAATTAATACTGGAAGCCACTCCTGTATATTGGACGTCACTCGCCTGGATCCCTCGGGGAATACTCAGATGTATCCAATAAATATATTGCCAATATCTATGGAATGGAAAAAAGGAAAGAAAAACTTTTGCTTGGGTGAGCTGGAAGAAAATTGCATTGCCGAAAAAATGGGGGTGGAGGTTAAAAGACCTGTCTGGTTTTGCCCAAGCTCTTGCAGCTAAGATGAGCTGGTCCCTTCTCACATCTCAAAATTTATGGACGACTGTTTCGTACCACAAATACATTTGGCCGCAGCAGTTATCGGACTGGGTACGTCTACAAGACTGGCCTCATGTGGGCATTTCCATAGTATGGAAAGCAATCCTACAATCAATGCCTTTCATCAGATCAGGCTTGGCATGGCACATTAACAATGGAGCATCTATTCACATTGGTATTGATCCATGGATAGGAGGGGGAAACAGATATCAATTACCACCTTATCTCATTCAATACCTTCATCATAGAAATACCACGACGATTGCTCATATTGTTGATCATGAGCACAACAATATTTTCATAGAGAATTGGAGGACAACACTTGAAATGGACATTCCTGTTCAATGGCAATAGTCTGTGGATTCATATCTATCGGCTTTGTCTGAAGCTCATGTGACTCTAAATAATGACCCAGATGTACTAGTATGGATACCAGCTAATCATGGGAAATACATCCCAAAACTGGGCTACACCCACCTTCTCTTGCACCGCAAACCTACACCTACTAAAGAATGGTGGAAATAGATCTGGAAATTGAAAACTCCTCCCCGGGCATGCCTCTTCATGTTGAGTGTTTTATGTAACAAAACTCCTGCAGTTGATGCCCTTATGCACAGATCTATACACGGCCCGATCCGGTGCATTCTCTGCAAGCAAGACCCTGAAACAAATGAGCACCTGTTTCTGCTCTGTCCAACTATCATTAAATTTTGGCAAGCTACAATACAACATCTCTCTATGCAGAACGCATGGCAAGTCCCTTCTATCATCCAAGCATGGAACAATTGGATTGCAGCACACCAGGGAGCAAAGGCACAATGCCTACCTCTTATCCTTTGTTGAACCATATGGCTTACCTGGAACCTTATTATCTTCAAGAACGAAACTGTCTGCTGGCCTCTTATCCCCACATCTGCAAAACCTTGGCCCTTGGTCGAATCGATAAATCTAAGCCATGGGCATACTTCGATGGAGTTGCTCAACCACATGGTTGCAGAGGGGGTTTCATGCTATACATCTCTGATCAGCACTTCTATAAGGTCCAATTAGGACTAGGGGAGGGAACAAACAATTTTTCCGAGCTTATCACCCTCAGACATCTGCTCCATTTTGCCTTAGCTCATGACTGCGCTACCATCCAGATCTATGGGGACTCAAAAATTATTATCAATTGGTTCAACAAAAAAAATCATTGTCATGCTATTTCACTACAAAACATTTTGGATGAAGTCTACAATTACAAAGCAGTGTTTAACTCAGCATCTTTTCATCATATATACAGGGAATATAATAAAGATGCTGACAGACTTTCCAAGGAGGGCTCGCTACTACCCCGAGGCTTGTGAATCACTGAATAGACGGGAGCAGATTTCTACCAATACCACCACAGGCCATATATAGACCAGGATTATCATAGAGTGGAAAGGCCCTAACTATATATACTTTTTTCTTGTTTTTATCATATTTTTATCCAAAACATGTATATATTTATTTTCTGTTGCTATATAAACAAACAGTCTAAATATGTACAGGAAATGGCTTGGCCATTTATATTTTGACACAGTTTGATTCGAAATGGTCATGGACCAACAATACTCGCATATGCCTCAGGCATCTACTACATGTACTTTTTCCACATAATGAAAGATTACGACTTTTCCATTGGGGAAAAAATAGGATGTTTTTATTATTATTCATTATTAATATGGTTGTTAATTATAATTTAGAAAAATAGAAAACATAAATAATATCAATAGTATAGAAAATTCCATTGATATAAGGTAGAGATTCATAATGAGAATTAAGAAATGTTTATATTTTGTTATTTAATTTACTATATTCTATAGTAATAAAGGTTAAAAAAGAGCCCGTTCGAGGCACAAAGATGTTCCTACTGCAACAGAGACTAAAACACATCAAACTCAGGCTTAAAGAATGGAACAAAAATGAGTTTGGCAATATTTTGAAAGCCAAAAGAGAAGTTGAATAGAAACTGCAAGGAATTACCCAAATCCTCATCATAGATGGCTTTACCGAGGAAAGGAAAATGCAAGCTGACTCTCTTCAACAGGAATGGGAAAACAGATGCTAGCAAGAGGAGATCTTTTGGAGACAAAAATTGAGAGTGCAATGGATTAAAGAAGGGGAAAGAAATACAAAGTTTTTTCACAAGTCAACCATGGATCACAGGGCACATAACAGGATTGCAAAACTCAAAGACACTCAAGGGAAAGAGCTAAGTACCCACAAAGAAATGGAATCTACTTTGGTACAACATTTTCAAAGCATAGCAGAGGAGACTCTCTTAGACAGATCACAATTTATCAACAGCTTCACACAGTACATTCCAAAACTAGTAACCAGGGAAGACAATTACAATCTCAATAGGCCAGTGACTGAAGAGGAGGTCAATGAAGTCATCAAAGAGATGAAAAATGGGAAAGCTCTAGGCCCAAATGGGTTCAATGTAAACTTCTTCAAAACGTGCTGGGAAATAGTCAAACAAGATATCCTTGATGTTGTGGAGGACTCGAGAAAATCTAAAACAGTTTTGAGGGCGCTCAATGCATCTTTCATAGCCTTAATTCCAAAGTAGGAAAAAGCTATGACACTAGATAGATTCAGACCCATAGCTTTATGCAATGTGGTGTACAAAATTATTTCTAAAGTAATTGCAAACAGACTCAAGCCCCTTCTTCCAACTCTTGTGTCTGAGGAGCAAACTGGATATGTGGAAGGAAGGCAAATTCTCAATAACATAATTCAAGCTCATGAGGTGGTTCATTCTCTCAAGAGCAATAATCAAGTGGGTATGATCATATAGCTTGACCTAGCGAAAGCTTATGATAAGCTAAGTTGTTCGTACACCAGGGAAGTACTAAAAGCGTATGGCTTCGACCACAACTGGATAAGATGGGTAATGTCCCTTGTTACCACAGGTAGTTTTTCAATCCTACTTAATGGCTCTCCATCCAGAATATTTACGCCTTCGAGAGGCCTCAGACAAGAAGATCTGCACTCCCCCTTCCTCTTTATTCTCATGATGGAAGGATTAGGCAAAGTGATCAAATCAGCTAATGCGGAAGGAAGAATCCAAGGTCTCAAACTAACCCTGAATGGGGACACCTTGACTCATCAACAATTTGTGGATGACACCATGCTACAAGGTACACCCGCAGTCAAGGAAGCTAAAGCTTTCAAACAAATCCTGAACGATTTTGCTATGGCTGTTGGTACAGAGGTAGGTCTCACAAAATCAAAAATTTTATTTTTTAATACTGACATTGATATTCAGAGAAATCTCTCCATAATTCTCGGCTTTCAAAGAGATCAACTACCCTCCAAATATCTAGGAATACCTCTCACTGACAAACCTCTGAGTAAGGAAGTTTGGGAGCCAGTGACTAATAAACTGCAGGACAAAATTAGAAAATGGACAAACAGATCTTTGAATTTAGTAGGACGGCTAGTGCTTACAAAGGTTGTCCTGCAAACCAACCCCATCTTCATGTTTTCTGCTCTTCCTGCCCCAAAAGGAGTTTTACAATACATCAGGGACATCCAAAGAGATTTTCTTTGGGGCAAAGGGGAAGAGAAAAAGAAATGGGCTATGGTAGCTTGGGAAAAGCTCTGTAAACCCAAGAGCCATGGAGGTTTGGGACTTCATGACCCGGTAACCCTACGCAAAGTTTTGGGGACAAAACTTTGGTGGAGATGGCTAAAGGAAACAAGAACTCCTTGGGCCAAGCTCTGGAAATAGAAGTATGCAAATAACAGGCAAGAAAGGGATAATATTTAAATGACAAGGCTCATCAAGGGCTCCCACATTTGGAACAATGCTTGGGATAATAGAGCCATTGTTCATAAGCATAGTTTCTAGGAGATCATATATGGAAACCTAGCCTAGTTTTGGGAGGATAACTGGCAGCAGGAGCCTAACCTATGTAGAGAAGAACTAGACATTCTCAAGAATGACACTGACAATAAAGCGTTGCTCAGGGTAAGTGACTTCTGGGATCAAACAAGGGACAAGGGAAAATGGAGAACCTGGAGGGACCTAGTATACAGTGAAGAGACCCCTTTGAAGGCCCAGGCGGAAGCTCTTGCAATGATCCTCGAACAGAGAAAGGTCTTGACTTCAACATCATCTGACCAACTATGATGGGGAAGAAACAGCGAAGGCAACTTCAACCTCAAAGAAGCCAAAAGAATTGCCACTGGGCTTGACTTTCCAAACCCTGATAAGATATGGAAGGACTTATGGTAGAACCCGCAATGGATGAAAATCAAACTGTTCATGTGGTTGGTGCAACATAAAAAAGTTCTGACTTGGGAAAATCTTAGAAAAAGAGGTTTAGTTGGTCCATCTAGATGCAATTTGTGTGGTCTACAAGAAGAAAAAATGGATCACCTACTCAACCTCTGCCCATTCACCTCTACCTTGTGGAATTGGGTAGCCTCAATCTTCAAGCAAACTGACAGGGATGAATACAGCATCATTGGCACTTTGATGAATTCGAGGAAAGACTTCTCAAAAAATGAATTAGTCAACAAAGCCTGGACTTTGGTACCAGGTTTTTTGATCTGGCATGTATGGAAAGAATACAACAATAGGATTTTCAAGAACAGAACTGGCTCAACCCAGAGCATCATAGCTCAGATTTTAAGATAGCTCAAAGAAACTGTGAGCACCCTTCTAAAGCAACCCCCCAAGAACCCTCCTCTAAACCAAGATTCTCTTATTCTTTTGCATTTGGGTCTCCAGTCGCTTGTCCCATTGTAAGACATCCAACAACAGGGAAGGACTTCTGGCAACTGCCCCCTCATGGCTTTTGAAATTTAATATAGATGGATCCTCTAAGGGAAACCCTAGGGTTACCGGTTATGGAGAGTCATAAGAGATGAGCAGGGAAACATAAAAATCATCTTTCATAGTCATTTGGAGAATGCCAGTAATAATATCGTGGAACTCATGGCCTTAGAGAAATGCCTAGAAATCTTTATTGAATCCAATTTACACAATACCATCATAGAGGCAGACTCTAAATTGACAATTAATTCGGTCAAAAAGATAGGCAATGGCACAGCACCAGAAAAAGTATCAAATCACTGGTGGTTATTGCAGGTCTATCAACGTATACAATCCCATCTGAGAACCCTAAGAACACTCAGATTTGTTCACGTGCACAGAACAGCCAACAGGTTAGTGGATCGTCTGGCAAATGAGGGAGTGCTTTGTACAAGAGATAACAAAAGCTATGCGTGGGAGTCGACACCCTCAAGGAATCTGCGCAAGGACTGTCACAGACAGATGATCACAGACAGGGAGTATTTTCAATTTATGAAAGAAAAGCAGTAAATAGACCAATGGAGACAGGAGAAAGTGGACTAATAACAGGGAAGAAGCAATGGGTAAACAGTGGGCAGGTTGACAGGCAGTCGACCAACGATGGCAGTGAGCGCCAGAATCCTACGAATTTCGGGCGGATAGATGCACGAAGGATATCCCATAAAACGGACCCAAAAAACTATAGAGTGGCAATTTAGGCCACCCATCGAGTCCAATTGGAAAACTAGAGAGTGGGCATGTTGCCGGCCCGAAACCAACTTTGGACCGTCGGATCAATGAGGGCCAGATCACGCGATAGTCGAGTCATAAAACTAATCGAGGGCTACTCCACAAATCAAACCTGAAATTTTATAGAAAGATGGTTTTAGTTTCTCTTCGGGTCCGAAAGGAAATTAAGGATGGGCTAGTTGGTTGATCCGAAATCAGTTATAGACCATCGGATCTTTGAGGGTTGGATCGCTCATTCATCGGGTTTCCAAGTCAACCACAGGTTAAGGCCTGTTTTTAGTCTCTCATTATTGCTTTGTGGGTCGTAGGTTACGTGGGCCCTCGTCATTAAGGGTTGTTGATTTCTTTGTTACTCAAGGCTTACGACGTTTAGCGGACCCAAAAGTACCTTAGAACTTTTCAAATTTACCTTTCGGGTTAGGATGGAAGATAGGTTTTCTAGAGCAAAGCTTTGAGAATGAGCAGTTCATTGGTGGTTTAACCATCATTCCCTTTGTAGTTTTATTTGAGTCAGGTATGGGGTTGTGTCAACCCAGTTGTCTGCTGAGTGTTCACAGAGCTGGTGTTGTTGTTCTTGGCTCCGTTAAAAAGTGTACATTATGTAATTTTTTCTTGATTAATGGAAAGCTCCATTCTTACTGGACCAAAAAAAAAAGGTTAAAAAAGGTATTGTATGTGTATGTTAATTATCTTTTTTTTTCTAGTTATTTTTCTTTTTTTATAAGTATATTCTAATAATTTTGATAAAATTATATGTAGTTGCTTTATATTCATTTATTCAATATCATGATTTTATTTATTTAAATAAAATGTGGTCATCCATTTTATGAATGATGATTTCCTTTTATGTATATTCTATCTTATGTTGTTTTTTTTTCAACTCGTTGTTGGTTTTCTAATGATTTATCTTATATAAGTACTTAAGGGAGATTAAATTCTAGTGATGATGATAAGGCCAATGTTAATAAGATCCAACCTTTTTTATTTCAATGAAATGTGGTTATCCATTTTATGAATAATGATTTCCTTTCATGTATGCTCTATCTTATGTTTTTTTTAGTTCGAACTCATAATTGGTTTTCTAATTTTCTATCTTGTATCACACCTAGGGGAGATTAAATTTAAGTGATGGTGATGAGACCAATATCAACAAGATCATATATGTTATCTAAATATTATAAACAATAGAACCATTTCCATGAAAAGCAATATTCTATTCATTATGCAAGCCCCTCATGAAGTCAATTTGTAATGGAATTCCAAGATCCTTGAAAAAGATAACTAGCTCTATCTCAATAGCTTTCATACCCTAAAGAAGCCATGAGTATTTACAATAATGTAGCAATGTCCCTTAGAAGTGCTAATCTAAATAAGCCATGAAATTATCTAAATATTTTAACTATATGAACTTCTATGTTTCCTTTAAGAAATTAGGTCCTTTAAGGAGCCAATCCAAGAAACCATGAAATTTTGTAAATTTAAGATATATAAAACTTTTATATTTTTCTTAAAAAACCATACATGGTTTTTGTGTGGAGTGATTTATAAATATATTAACAAATAGTCTTGGAATTCGTGCTTATAGAATTATTTTTGTTATATTTTAAACATTATTACCATATAATTTAATATTCAAGACAATGGTTTCTATTTAACTACTATGTGATTTACGAGCTTAATATTACATGTAATTTATAATATTAACACGTTTTATCTTGATTCAAAGAAACAAGGGATGATTGGGAGTAGTATCTTTAATCCCTATTATTCAATTAAAAGTGTTGATTCTACCAAAGACTATTTAATGCATACTAATTGTTCTATGTAACTTTACCAAGTAAAAAAGTTATAAATTTCATTATGCCTTTTTTTCTAATTACCTTCTACAACATTTACCGCTTGTGGTTCATATATATCAACAAGACATAAAGGTCATTCACAATCATCCAGATTTGCTAGATAATCATTGAGATCATCTTGGCCATTGATTTGAATGGTATGCTAATTTAATGTTGATGAAATCATCTATTGTCACCTTACATATGATGTATGTTATCAGTGTTATAATATATCAAAAAATTGATTTAGAAATTATGTGTATATCTTTTAACTTGGTATGAAGGGATTATATTTTTCTAACATTGGTATAGAGGGATTAAAAATTTAATTTTTTGGAATCATGGTTTAATTTCCAAAATGCAAAGTTCATTAGAAAAGAAACATATTATTACTTGAAAATTAAAAAGAAACTCATAATTTTTTAAACATCAAATTTTCTTTTGATTATTTATTTATTTTTGGAAAATTCCATTAAAATATAAATTATTAAGTAAACATATCATTACTTGAAAAATAGAAACAAACTCATAATTTTTAAACATCAAATTTTCCTTTGATTATTTATTTATTTTTAGAAAAATTCATTAAGAATATAAATTACTAAGTAAAAGAGTTGAACTAATTACCTTTCGATTTTAAAAGAAAATATATGCATCTCACTAGCAATTATTGGAAGTAATATGAAAAGTAAAAATATGTGTTGATATAAATTATATACAAAATTGAAATAAATTTTTTATTTAAAAAACTAATTTTATCATGTGTTGTAAATTTTTTCTTCTTTGGAATGTGTTGTGTACTAAAATTTTCTCATTAAATATGTCACATATGTTCAAAGATATTATCTTCATGTCCACACATCACTCAAAATTTTAGTTTCATTTGATACAACCTGTTGCCATAGACACAAATTTCCCTTCACTAAGACAGATTTTTTTTTTTTTCTGTAATACAACTTTTAGTTCATTGCAACTTCTTAAAAATTTGACCATTTCATATTCAAATATCTTCCCTTGCAACAAACTGTCTCACAAGGAAGATCTTTTAATTGTGATACATAGCAGCTCTAAAAAAACTTTTGTTCATAATGCTCTAAAAAAAATTCTTCACAACATTTTACATAATGAACTAAATAAAACATTTTTTCACATCACAAAATTTTCTCCCATTGGGATTGTGTGTGTTATGCACAATGTTGTTTTCCTTGCAATACATCTCATCACATAAAAAAACCTTTCCTTCATTTATTGCATTGTAAGAAAGAGCTTCTTAATGCTACACATCACATTTCTCCCAAGTTCTTCTCTCCATTACCAAGTTTTCATTTTGCATGGCAAAAAAGATCTTTTCCACCCCATATATACTCCATTTTTCTTAATATTCAAAGAAGGTGAAGATACCCTGTATATAGTGGAATTAAATCTTTTACATTGTAAGAAAAAGCTTCTTAATGTTACACAGCACATTCTCCCAAGTTCTTCTCTCAATTACCAAGTTTTCATTTTGCATTGCAAAAAATCTTTTCCGCCTAGTATATATTCCATTTTTCTTGATCTTCAAAAAAGGTGAAGATACAGTGTGTTTTGCAGAATCAAATCTTTTCTTAAAACTGATACACATGAAATTGATGTATTCATAAACATTATAACAACATACTTTTTCCTTTTTAGCAAAATCAAATCTTTTCTTAAAATTGATATACATGGAATTGAATATTCATAAACATTATAACAACATACTTCTTCCTTTTTCTTCCTTTTTCAAGAACAATTGTTAATGATAGTTTAGAAAGAAGGAAGAAAAAGAAACTATGTAAATTTAAACTGGGACAATTTTAATTTCTATGTGATAGATCAGGAAAATATATTTCAAATCAATTTCAATCACAAAAGTCTTAATTTAATAAAAAATGTAATTACTAAATTTGTTCCAAACGTAAAATTGACTTTACAGAGATCAATCTGAAAAGATACAACTTACAACGATATTCATAAATTATCAGATATGAATGCATATAAAAATCAGGTATCAACTGTGCAGTATATGAGTGGATGATATTTTTAATTTTATTGCTCATCTTATCATATATATATCTTTCTCACCTGTTATATTCCGTTGTGTGGCCACACATTTCCAATCATCATTGTTTTCATTAGCATGTAAGGGACATATATATTTCGTAATGTTTACTCCAGGTCCTCTATTTGGTTTGAAGACCCAGAACAGTAGCAAGAAAAGACAAATGAAGAGTCTCATTTGTCTTTTCTTGTCAGCAACTACCAACTGGTGAAATGGATCGGCAGTCACTGACGCACTATGAAAAGTCTTGGGAGGCTACAATGGTCTTTTGGCGCATTAAGAACAGTAGCAAGAAAAGACAAATGAAGAGTCTCATTTGTCTTTTCTTGTCAGCAACTACCAACTGGTGAAATGGATCGGCAGTCACTGACGCACTATGAAAAGTCTTGGGAGGCTACAATGGTCTTTTGGCGCATTATGAGAAAGTCTTCGGAGTGTGTAATGGCTTTTTCTTCGAAAGCACAACCGCAATCAAGAGGAACGACTTTATTATCTTAGTGCCCAAGGATCCAACTTTTATTCACATTGCTCATTATTTCCAAGGAGGCATCATTAAGTAAAATAGTTGCTTTACTTCTTCTTCCTCATCTTGTTCTTACATGCAATTCTTTAATAGAAATTACAACCAACCAGAGTATAAAGTACAAGTGCATGAAAACATGGTTGTCACTTTAGGGTTTTCAATAAAATAAATCTTAGAGAGGGAGAATTCTAGGGTTTCAGATTCAAACTTTATTTTTGAAACATCAATTCTAGGGATTTGAGCCTGAAATATAGTTATAATACATTACACAAATAACACACAAAATACATCTCATCCCACAAAATAAGTTTCTTTGATATATTGCAATGTAAAAAAAAGCTTCTTCATGCTACATATCACATTCTCCCAAACTCTTCTTTCCATTACCAACTTAACTCTTCTTTCCATTATCAACTTTTTATTTTGCATTGAACAAAAGATCTTTTCCGGTCAATATATATTCCATTTTGCTTAATATTCAAAGGTGATCATGAAGTGTGTAATTCAAAGGCTATCCTAAAGTGTGTAAATACCGTAGGCATTAAAATTGACATACCAGAGATCAATCTGAAAAGATATAATTTACATCGATATTGAGATATTAAAGTATAGAAAAATCAGGTATCAACTGCGCAGAATCCAATATAGTATATACGAGTGGATGATATTTTCAATTTTATAGTTGCAGCTTATCATATATATCTTTCTCACCTGTTATATTTCGTATTGTGTCTGCACAAAATTCCAATCATCACTGTCTTCATTAGCTTTTAAGGGACATTGTTAAATCCATATCTTTCCTTCTACAATTTGATACCACTGTTAAAATGAATGAATTCGTTCGTGGCAATTTTGAGAACCACCATCGACGTAAATGTAAATAGCCAAAGAATCCCTCTACATCAATAGTAGCTGCTAAGCAATAGTCCATAGGTTTTATTTGCTTCGGCGGGCACTGGCTGCATGGCACCTTCATCTTGTTTATACTACCAACCTATCGACTCAACATCAACATTCCTACTTCATGGAAAACATATTCAGAGAGGTTTGAACAAGATCTTTGAGTGCTGTTAATAACAAAAGCCTTGGTCCGAGGAGAATACAATTTGGTTCGGAAAATGATAAAAATTTTGATAAGATTTTTAAAAAATGTGGCTGAAATTTTTGTAAATATTGGCTATAGTTGTTAAGATTCAACATTTGAAGTACTTTAGGAATTTTGAATAATACTAAATCTATTTTCCCATAAAAAAATAATTCAAACACTTATAATATTAAATTTATTAAAAAAATTCGCTCTATTCAAACACTAAATAATTTTACCAGGTGAGCTCAATAAACAACGTCACCCTACCAAAATCTCCATATTCAGAAATATTTTCGAAATTAGATTATAGATTTCGAAATTTGATAAACACTAATGAAATCAGTTATGAAATATTCCCAAAGCCTACAAATGGCCGTACAAAAAGTACCACAATCCCCGGACGCTGAATATCACATAGATAGCATAGTAGAGATGACCCAGCTGTTTGAATAACCCAACCTCCTCTACATATCAATTGATGAAGATTCTTCAGTCCTGGACAACAATGGTATTTCAGGGGTTGCGGGCATTTCAGTTGCAACGGAGAATATATCAAAGCGCAAAGGAGGATTGACCACGCCGTCTTCATTGCCTTCTAACATCTGAACAACACTGGCCATACAAGGCCGATCTGTGGAGTTGTATTGTATGCACCAAAGCCCAATTTTAGTCATAAGCCTCATCACCTTCTCCTCATCTTCTGTTTCAATTTCTCCTCTTCCTTCTCTCAAACGCATCCCTAACTCCCCATTCTCAAGCAGATTGGAAACCCAGTCAGGAAAGTACCACTGACTGGAATGGCTCAAACGCATATCAAGATTCTTTCTGCCCCCAACAATCTCTAGCAACAGCATTCCGAAACTATAGACGTCTGATTTATCTGTAACAGGACCCGCGTCACTGTGACACAACTCTGGGGCAACATAACCGGGCGTGCCTCTCGCGGCTGTCATTGATATATGGTCGTCTCCCTTCCCACAAAGTTTGGCCAGACCGAAATCTGAAACTTTTGGTGTGAACTCGGCGTCCAGCAATATATTGTGAGGTTTGATGTCGAAGTGTACGATGAGCTTGTTGCAATCCTGGTGCAAATAAGCAATTCCTCGAGCGGAACCCAGAGCTATTGAATACAATTGTTCCCACTTTAACACTCCCCCTTCTCTTTTTCCGGCAAATATAAAGTTATCCAGAGATTTATTAGGCATGTATTCATATAGAAGCGCGCTGGTAAAGCTTTCAAAGCAAAACCCCAAGAGACGAACCAAATTGACATGATGAACATGTCCTATGGTGGCCACTTCATTCATGAATTGGGCCTCGCTGTGCCTATGCCTATCTAGAAGCTTCACAGCCACTAGAGTTCCATTGTGTAGCTTTCCTTTATAAACCACACCGTAACCTCCTTCACCCAACTTTTCTGCAAAGTTGTTTGTGATCTTCTTGAGTTGAGACTGTGAATATCTGGTGGGCATTGGCATTTCATAGGCATATTCCCTTAGGAATTTCTCTACCAGCGAAATAGAGCCACCAGGAGGAGATTTAATTCTCCTCAAGCAGGCACGACAAGTTATGCAGAGTATTATAGAAAAGAGGATGCCTAAGAACAGCGCTAGTCCTGGAACTAAGAAAACTGCCAGGGATAAATAGATTGATATTAATGCGACTTTAATCCAATCCTAAGAGAATAATGGAAACATTATACAAAATTTTCAGTCAGAGGCAAAATAACACACGGAGAGGAAGAAATCGTAAATTACCCCATGATGTCAATATCGCAGGGCAAGTTTGCGCCGTGAAACAAACTGTAAATGCTGTTAAATGAAGAGACTGATATGAGCATATAATCTTTATACAATTCCAAAGTGAGGTTCAATAGGAGATAGAGTAAAATAGGCAGAAATCGGCCTAAACTTACTTATCAGAATAAGAAGTCCTCCCACGGTGCAAATTGCAACTGTGGCGGAATGAAGAGATAATTAGTATCATGAAAATAATCGTCAAACCCGGATGAGAATAATGGAAACAATATACAAATTCACAGTGAGTTTCAATAGGAGACTAAGAAATAAGATAAAACCATAACTTTACCTGCTGCCAAGAGCCGAAGACTTGCCATGGCGAATCTGCAATTGTTGTGGAATGAAGGGATTGACGAACCCGGAAATGATGTGAAGAAAATTATAAATTAAACCATTCAATTACAATTCTTATATAGATTTTAATAATAACTAACTGAACAAAGTCAGAATCTTCCAAGGCTTAAAGAATACAGTGAAACTTCTTGCTAGGGAAAGGCATGGTTATGGTTCATTCTGGGATGCAACTACGAAGATGCCGAAGGTTATGTCATGGTCATTTCTTCTTGAATATTACGAGTGTTTGGGTCAATAACTACAATTTGGTGAAAAAGACAGTCGCTAAAAGGAATGGTTAGGGTTCATTCTGTGGTGCAAAAGGGACCGCAAGTTATGTTCATTTCTTTCTTAATAATATTATGAGTGTTTGACGTCAATAACTACCATTCTGTGGAAAACCACAAGTCTTTAGAGGCTTCGATGACCTTTTGGCCGCATTATGAGAAAGTCTGCGGAGTGTGTAACGGCCTTTTCGTCGGAAGCACAGCCGCAATCCAGAGTAAAGTGGGCGTGGGATACGGCCCAGCAAGTTTTTCAGGGTAAAAAGGTGTTGGAGTTTGGGCAAAATAATTTTATGCATAGTAGTGTTTGAATTATGTTTTTAATGGTTGAAATAGATTAGCACTATTAAAAATATCTGGTTTATTCAAAATCTGGAAGTTTGACTATTGTAATTTGATCTGAATTTACAAAAATCCATACAGAATTTTATCAAAATATTACCATAATTTCATGATTTTTTAAGGCAAAAAAAAGTTGTAGTCTAACAATTATGCTTTTTTGCCCTGAAAGTTATGGAAATTTCCGTCATATTTTGAAAAAATCTAGCAGTTATTTTTCTAAATCCAAGTAAAAGCTGTTAAACTGCATAATTATAAGTGCTCTAGAAGTTTTTGATGGTTCTCAATCCATTTCCACCATCAAAAACATGATTTGAACATTGTCTCTACAAAACCGTTAAGTAATTCCTTCACTTTTGTAAGCTACTCCCAAAAACAGTCTCCTTAGACAACTGCCTTTATTTTTGACTTGAAGACCAATTACTCCATCTCATTAAATGTTATCAATTAGTAAGATAGACGTCTTTTTTTAATCAAAAGTTCAGTCTCTCTTTCTCTTTTTTTTAAAACTGGTTGGAAAAAAATGCGAAAAAAATCTATAAACATCAATTTATTCAGTAAAAAAATATCAAACATCTATTTTTTATATTATTTTATATAATTATTAATTATAAAAAATACAATAAAATATTTTTTATTTCTCCAAAAAACATTTACAATAATATTATAAAATTGGAACAAATTGTACTCAAAATATACTATCCCAAATTTATAAGTCTTTCACCGTGACCTATTTACAATTAATAACAAAAATCACATTAACCCATTGCATAGTATAAGTAAAAGTAAAACTCTCACCAAACATCAATAAGCTAGTCAATCAGATGAGTCTATTGGAGTAAAAGTAAAATTTTCTCCTTTGGATGTGTTGGACCCAATGTTGTTTTCCATAAAAATACATCTCATCACACAAAAAGACTTTTATAATTTATTACATGGTAAGAAAAAGCTCCTTAATGCTACACATCACATTCTTCTAAGCTCTTCTCTTCATTGCCAACTTTTCATTTTCATGGTAGAAAATATATTTTCCACTTAATATATATTTTATTTTTCTTAATATTCAAAGAAGGTCATGACAGTGTGTATCACAAAACCAAAATTTTCCCCCAATAAGATACACATGAAACTGAAGTATTAAAAAGCATTATACCAACATGTTTCTTCCTCCAAGAACAATTACTAATTATAATTTCGAACAAACAAAAATGTAATTGTCATTGCATACATTTAGAACTATGAAGTGTGGTTCATGGCATTGTCTTCAACATGAACCACCCTAGATGGTTGAAAACTTTGGCAATTATAATTTTTATGTGATAATCTAGAGAATATATTTCAAATTAATTAGAATCATAAATGATCCAGGTGGATGTTGGTGGCCACCCACCTATCCCATTTGGACCCCCACAACTGTCTTTTTCAGCTTTTTTAGTTTCCTAAATTGTAGCACAACTTACTATTTTTAGCAGTTTTTCGGGTCATGAACTTCCGGAGCCGTTTTGAGGCCCTAAACGATGTTTTTTGGGAAATCTGGATGCGACATGGGTTAATGCATGTTTCTCTTTCCAAAGTGGTAGTGCTCGGATAGATCTTTCAAACGAGCTATTGTACGCGTCAAACAGAGATCGTATGCCAAAGTTACAACCCCGGGAAGTTGATGTACCAATTTACCCAAACGGGGCCCACAGTTTGGCGTTTCATCTTCTAGGGTGAGGTTTTGGAATGTTAAGGGTTTCCCATTGTTTCTCAACAATAAATAGGCCTTCGAGCCTCATTGTAACACAGTTCAGAGGCATATAACCGCCACATCTCTTCTCAGAGATAAGCTACCATCGCCATAGCTGGTTATTTCCAACTCTGTTTATAAGCATATTTCAGTATTTTCCGTTAATGAAATGAAGTATTATTTCTGCTGCATCTTTGTGCATATAGTTATCTCTGTAATTTGTTGCGTCCTATTTAAATCCGGATCAATAAAAGTCTTAATTCAATAAAAATTGCAATTATTTAACTTCTTCCCAAGGTAAAATTGACCTTGCAGAGATCAATCTAAAAAGATATAACTTGTACGACAATATTCATAAATTGTCATATTTTAATGTATAGAAAAATTAGGTATCGACTGTGTAGAAAAATTAGGTATCAACTATGCAGAATCCAATGTACACTTATATGGTATATATGAGTGGATGATATTTCCAATTTTATTGTTGCATCTTATAATATATATCTTTCTCACTTGTTATATTCCGTATTGTGTCGGCACATATTTCCAATCATCATTGTGTTCATTATCGTTTAAGGAACATGAGTATTTCCCAATGTTAAATCCATATCCCTTATTCGGTTTGAAGACCTAGAACAGTAACAAGAAAATGACAAAGTGTATATACCCATCTACAATTTGATACCACCAGAAAAAGTGAAATTCCAAAATGTAGATTTAAAATTTCACAATAATAAGAAAATGACAAAGTAAGAAAATGACAGTGTATCACCCCATGTACAATTTAATACTGCTGGAAAAAATGAAAAGGCAAAAGTTAGATTTAAAATTTCGAGATAAGAATATGAATGGATTGTCATGGAGAAAATAATTACTAATGAATGGCAGTTTGCGGTAACTCTTTTAAAAACAGTTCAACAAAAATTAGGTGCTTTCGCAAACTTGGTGTATAAACCAAAGAGTGACTTTGTTTGTACAATTTTGAGAACCACAATCGATATAAATGTAAATAGCCAAAGTATCCATCTAGTTACGTATCCTAACCTGCCTAACAAAAACATTCTGTTTGATTTATTTTCTTCGACGGGCACTAGTTGCATACAAGCTTTATCTTGTTTATACTACCAACCTATCGACTAAACTCAAAAATTCCTACTTCATGGAAAAATAGTCAAGGATGGAGGTTTGAACGAGATCTTTGAGTGTAAGTAATACCAAACACCCAAAAGGTCCATATTGGTGGGCTTCAGTATAACAGCGATGATGCTACAACTCTTGGGACTCCCTTCTTTACTTTTATCAATCCAGTTGTTCATAACAAACTTGGAAGCGACGGTGCTATATGCACAAGTACTAGCTCTTCCCACAAGCTGTCACTTAATCAACTGGCACAAGTTCGGTAGCAGCTTAAGCCAACTTTTATGAGCTCTTAGAAGAAGCTTTTAACTGTGATGAATGAAAGCTAACTCAAAAGAGGCTAATCTACTTGTAGAAATAAGCTGAAAGCTGAAAGGAAATGCAAACTGGTGTAACCCAGCCCAAAGGTCTACACTTTACACTTTACACGCGGGAAAAAAAGGTATACGTGGCAAATAAAAATCTTGAACTGTGTTTGTCCGCGGGATTTTATGTAGGTTGGTAGCTGGAGAGTTAATGCCTGCAGTAAATGTTCTGTACTCCGCCTCGAAACTGCTCCCACTCGCCCTTCGTGCCTTAACCCTTGTTCATTATGGCAATTTCTGGATTGTTCATCCGTTACTTCCGCGCTGAGGTTTTCTGTTCTGGTCGAGGGTTTCTTGGTTCCTTTTGTGGAACGCTGTCTACTCTGCTCCGTTGGTATGTTCAACTCTCTGTGCGCGACAAAACTCAGTCCCTCCTCTATTCGACCTGCTTGCAACTGTGATGGAAATGGCGTTTGGGTTTAGTGCTTATTCGGCTCGGTTCCATGGTTCAACCTTGGTAAGTGTTACAGTTCTTTCCTCCCATGCACGCGTATTCTTTAAGGTATTTGTTCAACGCTAGTTGCTGGTTGCAATGTCTTACTGTCTATGTGCATCTTCGTGGTTCTTGGTCGAGGTTTTATAGCCGTTTCTGGAAATCACTGTGATTTTGTTGTGTTTCTTGGACCCTTGTTATCTCTGGTTCGAAACTGGTTAAATCTTGTTCGCTTGCTATTGTTTTGGAGTCTCACAATGCGGCACTGTATTTGTCTCGAGCACAGGACCTCTCGGGCGCTCGTTCTCCGTTCAGAACAGGTAATACCTCCTGTCCTTGTTTCAATCTTGTTCGGCTTCTGCTACTGGAACTAACCCACTTTGGCTCCTTTGGTCTACAGTTGGTCAATTTCCTCAGAATGTTACACGGTCGTCTTCGGCTTCGTTCTCCCAGGTAATTTTACTGTTCGGTTAATTTTCCACAAGCATTCGCACTTTTACTTGTGTTCTCCTCTTTGCTTTATTGTAATACAAATGGTTTGATGGTTGCAGGTCGTTATCGGCAACCTGGGCGTGCGTATCCTCCAGTGTTTAACTTGTACAGTCGCTTATTCTTGGGTAGGCCTGAATCTCAAACGTTTGGTTGTAGTTCGCTTAATAATATGGTTTTGTGAACTTGCTCAGGTCTTTCAGTCGCTGTATGGATTTTAGCTTGGCTGTATTTCTTTCGTTTACTCCTGTATTAAGTTTTACAAGAGATGGAAGTCGTCGTTGGTCGGTTTTTGTCAAACCCTAGTTCAGGGTTTTCTCGTTTATGAAGTTTTCCGACTATGCGTCGTATTTTACTCTATGTATGGTAGCGGACTTTGCTTTTCATGGAGTCGTTCTAGCTTTACAATAGTCACTGTATTTATGGTCCTTTGACTTTCTAAAATGAAATTAATGAAAGGAAAGATATACAGCGTTGTTACCTTTTTGTAATTGTATTCCGCCTCTGTTCTGTGGTTGCTCTTTATGACTTCGAACACTGGAAATGGTTGACTCTTGTACACAATTTCTTCCTCTTGGATTTCTGGAGATTATATGCCTGGATTCTTGTTTGACTGTGTGCGAAAAAAATATTAAATAAATGTTTGTTTGTACTTCATGTGCGACTGTAAGTTAACGAGACTTCATCCGGCTGGTTAATGTTTGACTGTGATTCGTATTAGAATACATGCAACAGTAAATTGATAGACATTAATTGTCTGGTAGTTTCTCGGGCTGTAAAGAAAAGTTTCATTTAGGCAAACAGTAGGAAAGTTAATACAGATGGACAAATAGCTTCTTTGAATGCTCCTGACTATCTTTATTTCTCTTCCTCTATAATTCAACTGAACCCCTCTCTGTTACACTTGATTTGTTTATATCTCTCTATTTTCAGTTGATCTTTACAGTTAATCAAACTAATATAGAATATGGTTACAGAAATATTGTTGTCGTTAATAACTATAATCACTTGGCATTTCAAGACTTGGAGGAACAGTTGGTCCTTATTTCCCTAATTTAACGGACCATTCCTTAACTAATAATTGAGCTACAGTAATTCTAACTGAAGTAAAAAGAAATGTCTAAATTCACTGACTTTGTAAAACAAATTAAAAGAAAAATTATTACAGTAAAAACTAAATAGTCCAATCGATCAATAGCCTTTGAACCTGGTTGGGATTTTGCCCAATTACAGTGAGTTGGATGCTCCTGCATCACAAACACTAGCAAACCCTAGTTTTATCGACTAACCCTACTAGTGAAAGAAAAGAGATGAAAGCTGCGGAAATGGATGCCATTGACTCTTGGAAAGGTAAAATGCATGTAACTAAGCTACTTCTGAAGGAAAATATAGATAAAAGCATCTTTTTATATTTTTGAGTAATTCTGCAGAATTATTATGCATGTGCTTTAATTATTTTTTACTATGCAGAGGTTGATTAGCGAAAGGAAATGGAGTGGACGCTTGCAGGAAGTTGGGAAGGTGAGAAGAGGGCCTAACGGGTCCCTAACACCCTTCCAGAGAATTTCACAGTGATCAGATCTCGAAAAACTGCTCACGTGAACTTCTACAAGAACTCTGCAGGGGTTCTACAGGAAGTTCTACAGGAACAGCCGAAAGAGGATTTTAGAGGGTTGTTGGTGGAAAAATGGTGGGAAAGTGGAAATGAAGGATGGATAAGGATGTGAAGGGGTCTAGGACCTGGTAAATAAAGCTAAGGAGTGATGAAGGTGGTTGGATTTGTTCAAGGATGGATGGAGCAATGTTGCACAAGAACGTAGGAATTAGGGCAAATTGGAAAAGTGTGGCAAATGAAGGGAAGGAATCTTGGATTAGGAGTTGGAGCAAGTTGGATGATGGAGGAAGGGTAGGCAGGGATGTATTACAGGTTCTCTGCACATTATTTTCCAAAACTGATCGAACAAAGACTAGAAAAACCAGAGATCTATCTATTTTGACCTAATCTAACCTAAAAACTAGAAACATGATGAACAAAAGTTTATAGACAGGAAATCATGCAAGATAGCTATGGAAACTAAGCAAGAACAGATCTAAACATGCAAGCACAACTGATATCAACTTTTCCAACTTAAAATCTAACACTAGCAATTGCATTGGAAAGCAAAAACAGTGTTTTGTGGCAGCAAGTATGCCTTGGTCTCAGCTCATGGTCCCAAGGAGGGAGAGATGAGATCAAGGATTGCTTGATGGCCTTTTTGCAGATATTTTCTGTTACCAAACTATCAAATCAATAGTTTCCCCCCTCCTCACTACTGGATGGAGTGATGTTCTCAACCAAAGTTCTAATGTTATCATCCCTGGACATATTTCTGAAGGTTTCCCAAGCTATGGGGATAGTATAGGTGTGTAAAGCATCTTCCACCAATAGTTTGATGAGCCCATGGTGGGCCAACTAATCTGGGATCCCTTCATTTAGCTTTTTACCACATTCAATTAAGGACTAAAGAAGGAAATATGGTATGCTCAGTTTCTTGGCTTGAGGCAAGTCCATCCCATACCTTAGTTCATGTAGTAACTTGAAATGGTATTCATAAATGATGTTAAACCTCCCTTCACATGTGATATACTTCATTATTTGATAACTAATTTCACTCGAGAGAGGAGGCAAGCTGGTCCTTCTAACCCCGTTTTTGTCTTCTACAGGATGCTCCTCAAGCAGAAAAAATGTTTTCTTAGCAACTTATCCCAATGATCTCTCCTCTTTGCTCCAAGGGAACCCCAATGGTAGACCAGTAATTCTACTGATGAGCTCAGGTGTAAGTTCTAGGGTCAACCCCCTAAAACTAACTGTGGCATGTGTCTTCGAATGTGGTCTCAGGGACATCAAAAACTCTTCCGTTATCTCCTCATCATAACCCTGAATTTTGTCAAAGAAGGATATCCAATTTGCTCGGGTGAAAATGTCCACCACCTCAGGGTGCTCGTGCAACTTGCTAGAGTCTGAGGGTTCTTTCCTTATAAATCCTCCTGGCATGGTGTTGAGTGCTCTTTTTATGTTTCAACTAGAAAAGAAAATGCTCAGGTGGAATAAACCAGTCAATTATTGAAACAGAGGATAGCTGAATTCGGTTTCTTCTGAACCCAAGAAGGAATTTCTTGTGTGTTCCTTACAATATCAAATAGCGATAATTCCCCTGTTTTAAAACTATTGTCACCCAAAATTTGACTGTCTGTTTATGAAAAAAATTACAAAACGAAGTATAAGGACACAGGTTCTTTTCTCGGCACATAGATAGATATGTAAATTCAGTTTTTTCACACACACAGGCTGACCTCTACTACTGCATGTCTCTTCCTTATAGGAGAATTTTAAAAAATATTGAGGAGATTTTGGATGTAGAGAAAAAACTAGGTAAACTCGGTGAAATATGCAGGGAGAATTTCAATTTTTCTCAATGCACAGACAGACTTTTATTCTCGTTTTTCAATCTAATGACGTGTTCAATTCACCACCTTGCACAAACAAATTATGCACAGAGAAGTTTTCTCGAGCCTACTTCGTTTGGAGCTTGAAATTCGACAAAAATTCCCGGTTTTCCTTCTGTAGAGTTGTTCTCTACCTTCACTGTAGAACCCTTCCTGTAGAAATCTCCCGGCTCCTGTAGAATGAAACTGTGCTTCTGGTAGAGCCCAATAGGCGGGAGATTTTCCAAAACAGACAGAACACTGGTGGAGGGCCATTGGTTAACTACTCTGAATGCATTGGATGCGTACTCCAGTCGAGAACGTCGTCAGTGCAGAATGAACAGAGAGTGGTGCATGTTTCAACTGAGCGTCTTTTAACTGCGGTGTGATTCGTGGTGAGGGGATGAGGTGGCCAGACCGGGCCGTTGATCCGACGTCACAGCCATAATGTTTCTGCATGTTTCTGACCACCATCACCTCCTTTCTTTCGTTATCTACCGCCACCACTACCAGTCCCGACGATTTCTTCCTAAATGGACACTCCACACGTGTTGGCTGCACATCTAATCAGTAGTTTTAAATGTAACGGGGCTCGTTTGGATTCCACGAGGATGTGTAACTGGCCGAGGGTGGCCAGTTGACTGGCCACCGATTCCACTCAATCCGAACCATTCCCATAGTCATGCAGCCTTGAAATATGATTTATGCAATTGAAGAACGAGTTTAGGCACGTACCTACATAGTCGTCGCCGTGTTATGCAGATTTCAGATTTTGGAACCCATTCCTTCGTTTGTTGTTGTTGCGTGCACACTGCATGCTTGGCCTCAGCTGTTGCTGATGTTCACACGTTCAAGTAGAGCTCCATGCATGTTTCTTCTACCATACTTTGTTGTTCCTGTCTTTGGAGTATGTCTTTCAGAGGGATCAGCTACTACAGGAATTCTGTAGGATGTCCTGTAGCTGCTTCTCCTCCTGGAATGCAAGCTAGAATGAGCAGGGCTACACTGTTGACGAGGGTCTCGGTTGATGAGGAGTCTAGATGGAGGGTATCAGGTATGGCGAGTGACAACCTGCTGCTTAGATTTGTCATTAAAAATTTTCGCTAGCAGCATGAAGGAAACAGGATTTTTGTGTGTGATTGTGCAGGGACATAAA
The DNA here is from genome assembly GCA_000404065.3 of Pinus taeda. Classification (NCBI taxonomy): domain Eukaryota; kingdom Viridiplantae; phylum Streptophyta; class Pinopsida; order Pinales; family Pinaceae; genus Pinus; species Pinus taeda. Next base: position 78,849 of record APFE030037628.1, read on the forward strand.
AATGAGTGCAATGGAGATGTACAGAGATGGGAAAAGGGTGACATACGGCGATGGATGGAAGTAGGGATGTTTACAAACCTCATAGATAGATTCCCAACCTTCGGGTCCTCTTCTGAGATCGATTTTGGCTTGTCTGTCGGTTCTACAGGATCTTCCTGTAGAAGACACAGAACTTCCTGTAGAAGGTGAAATCTTAGCCCGAATGAGACCAAATGTTAGGAAAGGGTAATGGTCATGGAGGAATGGATTGCGAGGGATGCTTGCAGCCTGGTGCTGACCTCTATCTTTGTCTTGTGCGATCCTCCTAACTTGCAATGTCCTTCCTGCAACCTACAATTTATTCAACAGAAATCAGGTTTATTTTTCTTTTTCTTTTTTTTTTTATCTGAGACAGCTGGGGTGCCTCCAGGAGGTTTTCACCTTCACTATCTACCCTGGGCACCTCCAAGAGGTATTCACCCAAGGATCTTTTATTATTTTTTTCTTTTTTCCTGTTTTTTCTTTTTTTCTTTTTGTGTTCAAGGTGTGGGTGGAGTGGAGACAGGGGCCTACTCCACTACCAACACTGATTTATCCAGAGTTTCAATGAAATCTTGCTTAGAAATGGGCTTCATGTAGATTTTCAATTGATGCCCATTGACGAGCATGGGGATGGCTTCTTCATCAATGGTCCTGATAAGGACTGAACCATTATCGTTGCATTTCTCCACTGTATATGGTCCCAGCCATCTTGTCCTCAGCTTCCCTTTGAAATCCTTGTATCTTGAATCATATAACAGCTTCCAATCTCCTGGCTGAAATTGTTTTTCTTTAAGGTGTTGGTCATGCCATATCTTTCTTTGAAGTTGGACCACCTCTGAGTGGAGAAGGGCCTGAATTATATGTTCATCTAGTCCATTCAGCTGAAGTGATCTTTCCTATTGTGCATGGATGAGATCTAGGTCCAGCTGAGCTGCCAACCTCAATGTGTTATATTCAAATTCTATGGACAGCAAAGCCTTCTTCCCAAGTGATCTGCCCAATCTTTTCTGCTGCTCTCACCACTTTAGTCAAAATCTCTTCCAAAGCTCGGTTATTGACTTCCACCTATCCATTTTCTTGCGGATGATAAGGGGTAGAAGTTTTGTGCTTAATCTTGTGATGAGCGAGCAGGTCTTCAATCAGGTTAGAGGTAAACTGACTTCCTTGATCTATGACTAATTCTCTTGGGTAGCCAAACTTGTAGAAGATATTTTCCCTCAAAAACTCAGCCACTTTTTCTTCTGTTGCTGCCTTGATTACCTTCGTTTCTGCCCACTTTGTCAAGTAGTCCATGCACACAATGATGTAAGACTTTTGTTTTGAAGGAGGGTTGATAGAACCCACAAATTCCATGCCCTACTTCTCAAATGGCTTGAAAGTCACTTGAGGTTGGAGGGGCATCTCATCCCTTGGAGTCAGTTTCCCCATCCTTTGACATCGATCACATTGGATGATGTATCTCCTGACATCTTGATAGTAGCCTGCCTATAGAATTTTGAAGGCAGTTCTTTTTGCTGCAAAGTGGCCTCCACAGGGCCCATCATGACAGGTTAGGAGGATGTCAAAAACTTCCTCCTCCCTGACACAACGCCTCAAAATCTGACCTGGGCCGAGTTTAAACAGGTTGCCCCCAATCCAAGTGAATGGGGTGCTTTTCCTCACAATCTTGCTCTTCTCTTTTGAGGATAGGTGTGGTGGGAACTGTGCAAAAACCAAGTAATTTGCTATATCAGCAAACCATGGTGAGAGTACTGAAATAGCAAACAGGAGTTCATCTAGCATTTGATCATCCACCATCCCTTCTTCACCTGCAGGCAAATCTAGTCAAGACAGAAAATCAGCAACAACATTTTCCTTACCTGGCTTATCAACAATGGTCAAATCAAATTGCTGCAATAAAAGTAACCATCTAATGATACAAGCATTTGCATCACGTTTATTCATCAAATACCTAATTGTAGCATGATTAGAGTATATGAATGTTTGATAACCAGTGATGTAGTGTCTGAACTTGTTTAGGGAATGGACTATAGCTAGGAGATCTTTCTCGGTTACAGTATAGTTTAACTCTGCCTTGGACGGGTTTTTACTGACAAAATATATGGCATACGGTAGCTTCTCTTCAACTTGTCCTAAGGCTACTCCTATGGATTTGTTCAAGGCATCTGTGTGAATGTGGAAAGGCAGGGCCCAGTTTGGACCTCTCAAGGTTGGGGCAGTTACCAACTTACCTTTCAACGCATCCAGAGCCTCTTGACAGTTGTCAGTCCATATAAACTCAACATCTTTCCCCAAAAGACCAAACAATGGAGATGCTAGCTTACTGAAATCTTTAATGAATCTTCTATAGTATCCTGCTAAGCTCAGAAAACTCCGAACATATCTTACCTTTTGAGGAGGTGGGACCCTTTGGATGATAGCAATCTTGTTGGGATCCACCTGTAATCCTTGCTGAGAAATTATATGACCTAGCACGGTCCCTTCAGTCATCAGGAATTCACATTTTACAGGACTGAGGGACAAGTTCATTTCAATACATTTGGTTAAAACTTTTCCCAGGTTAGTCAATGCTTCTTGGAAGTTGGACCCATAAGGAGTAAAGTCATCCATATAGATTTCTACCGAATCATGAACCAGCTCAGCAAATATGCTCAGTACTGCTTTCTGGAAAGTGGCAGGAGTGTTGCATAACCCAAAGGGAAGGACCCGGTAGGCAAAGGTACCCCATGGACAAGTGAAAGTGGTCTTATCTTGGTCTTCCAGGCTGATTTGGATCTGATTATACCCGCTCAACCCATCTAGGAAGGAAAATAAGTTCTTCCCTGCCAGGCCATCTAACACTTGATCGATGAAAGGCAAAGGGAAATGGTCCTTCTTGGTAGCTTTGTTAAGTTCTCGATAATCTACGTAGATTCTCCACTTCTCGTTTTTATTGGGCACAAGAACCAAAGGAGAAACCCACTCGCTGTCAGAGATGGGGTAGATGAATCCCACATCCAGCAACTTTTGCAATTCTTCTTTGACAATGTCCTTAAGGGTTGGATTCATTCTCCTCTGAGGCTGCCTGACTGGTTTACAATCCTCTTTAATGTAAATGTGATGAGTACAGACTAAAGGGTGGACTCCTTTCATCTCCTTATAGCTCCAAGCAAAAGCATCCAAATGGCGGTTCAATAAGCTACATAGCTCCTTCTCCTGAGAGGGGGATAGGGATGAGTTGATCTTCAAGTTTCTTTCAGGGCCAAATTCCACATTCTTAACTAAGGGAGAGGTCAGATCAGCCACACAGAGATCCACTAAAGCACTGGCTTGGGTGTCTTCTACCAACTCTTCTAATGGCAGCACACTGGGAAGTGGATTTGAATCAAATTCTCAATAAGGTCATCCTCAGTTTGAGGACCTCCCTTGGTGGCTTCCATTATGCACAATGGTGCAAAGTAGACTTCATCCTCATCTTCCTCCTCCAACCAGAGAGCTAAGTCATGTTCTAGCACAGGTTGGGCAGGAGGATATAGGACTAGCTGTTTGGACATAGGCCCATTCTTAATGGTCATGCTCCCAGCTCGAAAATTGATGAAAGCATCTACAGTAGCTAACCAAGGTCTTCCCAAAATGAGGAGGTATCCAGTGAGTTTTTCCTTTGGCTGAAGGACCAAGAAGTCCGCAGGGTACTCCCAAGAATCAACGGAGACCATGACATTTTCCACAATCCCTTCGGGGGTCACGGTGGAGTGGTCTGCTAACTGCAATACTGTCGAGGTCTTTCTTAAGGAACTCTAAAGTTTGAGCTTGAGCATAGTGTCCCTGGTCATCACATTAATGGAAACCCCTAGATCAATCAGAGTGTGGGGGATTATGGTACCATTGATGTGGACATCGACTACATGACTCCCAGGGTCCAGATATTTTGGACAGATTACTTGTCCCAACATAAGGTCGGATAGTTGTCCTATTACATTGATAGTTGGGGCATCTCTCTTGCGCCTTCTTGGGTGCTTGAAACACTTCTCTTTGATCAATTTGTTGTAGATTGGTACATCTTTTATGGCCTGGAGAAGTGGTATTTTTACACATAACTGTTTAAGTTCTCCTAGAAGTTCAGTCTCTTCTGGGTTTGGTTGTGTGGTTCCAATTAGTCTCTTAGGAAAGGGTGGAATGACTTTGGGTTCACTTCCATGTTTCTCTTCCTCATCCTCCTTAGGAGGAGGTTGGCTATCTGGGAAGACCTTCCCAAATCGAAGGTTGATCTTCTGAATCTCCACAGCATAGGTGGGGCATGTTGTCTCTCCAGTATATACCTGTTGGGCCTGTTCGTTATTGGGGTTTGGGTTCGATTGAGCAAGCATCTGGGTTGTCTTGGAGGGGTAGGAGGTAATGGTTATGGTTGAGCAAGTGGTGGAGGCAAAATAGCGAGAGGAGAGTTATACTGGGGCCTCCACCCCTGTTGAGGTGCATTCCACTGAGGTTTTGACTGAACATGAGAATGAAACGAATGACCAGTAGGTTGAGTATGGTATTGAGATGGATATGACCAAGGAGGGGGTGCGGACCAAGAAGGATGAGTAGGGGGGCCCCAAGAAGGTATGTAAATGGATTGGTTGGGGTTGTAATAAGTCTGGGATGTCCCTTACATCCCCTGCTGGTAAGGTCTAGGTCCATGTGGCCTCCTTTGGTTTAGGAAGTAGAGTGGTTCAGTGGCTCCTTCAGCCCCTTGTTACATAGCTTTAGGTCTGGGTAAGGTTGGGCACTAGTTTGTAGAGTGGTCTGCCTCACAAATGAAACATATTTCTACGGAGTGCCATGGACACTCGCTCCGACGATGCTTCCTTGTGCATCTGGGACAAAAGATGGCCAAAGCCCTCTCAGCTTCCTCTTGCTTCTGTTGGATTTGGAAGGTATCCATTTGCATGGCAATGGTCTGTCTCACCTCACTTTTAAGGTCTTCCATCTAATTTGCAAACTCATGTTTGGAAAAGGTGGCACTAGCTGAAAGTTGACTCCCCCTAGCTCTTTTCTGGGCTGCCCTAGAATGGTTTCTAAACGTAGTCTTTATGTCATCATATAGAAATTAGTAGATGTATCCCCCAGCCAGCAAATGGAGGGTATCTAGAAGGTCTTCAGGGACTCCTCGGAGCAGAACCAGCTTCATAGGTTCGGGGTCAAGTGTGCACCTGACCCTTTTATAACTGAGTTGGAACCTTTCTTCATAGCCTTCTAAAGATTCATCACTTCCCATGGTCATCCAAAATATTTCTCCCTTTGTTTCCTTTGACCTACAGTAATCCCGGTATTTGTTGTTAAAGGCTTGTTGCATCTTAATCCAAGTTGTGATATTGTTTCCAGGTAACCCCATGAACCAGTGTAGTGTTGCATCCTTGAAGGTAGAGGGAAAGAGTTTCAACTTTTGCTCGTCTTTTGCATAGTCATAAGTTCGACAAAGGACAGCAAACTCAAACAAGAAGGTATCAGTGTCTTCAGTGGTCAATCCATGGAAGTGAAGTAAGGCTAAGGGACTTATGTTTTTCATTTTTGTGTCCCCATTGGTCTCTCGGATGGGAAAGGAACCTTCTATTCTCTCCTCATCTCTTATACCATTTCTGTGTTCAGCCATGGTCTCAGGAGGAATGTTTTCTTGCTCTTCTTCTGTTAGAGGATCTTCGTGTATCTCTGGAGGTTCACTGCCACTGAAGAAGGGAGAAGGGTGACTCAGTGATGTCGTGGGGGTGTTGGGTAAGAATTTTCCTGAATTGTCTCTAATCCTACGAGGCATGAAATGAAATATTTTTGATTGATTTTTGTGTATTTCTTTGCTTGTACCTGCAAAACTAAAATTAATTGAACAACAAATTGCAACTAACTAGAATAAACCTTGCTAGAATAAAAATTGTAGAATTGAAATGAAAGTAGGAAATAACTAATCTATGCTACTGAAATGAAATTGCAGAATTGAAATGCTAGGCAATGCTTGCAGAATTGAAATTGTGGAAATGAAATGCTAAGCTACGCTTGCAAAATTGAAATTACGGAAGGGAAATGCTAATCTATGAAAGCAGGAAATGTCTAATCTACTTTTGCGGAAATGAAATTGCAAAATGGAAATGAAACAACTACTCTACTCTTTGCTGAAATAAACTACTGAGCAGAAGGTTGCAGTAGAAAATAGAAGAAAAGCAGCAATCACAAATACTCTGACGCTTCCCCGGCAACAGTGCCAAAAAGATGGTGGGCTCTAGTATTGCAGCAATGATGCTGCAACTCCTGGGACTCCCTTATTTACTTTTATCAACCCGGTTGTTCGTAACAAACTTGGAAGCGACAGTGCTATATGCACAAGTACTAGCTCTTGCCGCAGGCTGTCACTTGATCAGTTGGCACAAGTTCTCTAGGAGCTTAAACCACCTTCTATGAGCTCTTAGAAGAAGCTTTTAACTGTGATGTATGAAAGCTAACTCAAAAGAGGCTAGTCTACTTGTAGAAAGAAGCTGAAAGCTGAAAGGAAATGCAAACCCTAGTTTTACCGACTAACCCTGCTGGTGCAAGAAAAGAGATGAAAGCTGCAAAAATAGATGCCATTGACTCTTGTAAAAGTAAAATGCATGTGACTAAGCTACTTCTGAAGGAAAATATGGAAAAAGCAGCTTTTTGTATTTTTGAGTAATTTTGCAGAATTATTATGCATGTGCTTTAACTATTTTTGACTGTGCAGAGGTTGATTGGCGAAAGGAAATGGAGTGGGCGCTTGCAGGAGGTTGGGAAGGTGAGAAGAGGGCCTAAGGGGTCCCTAGCACCTTTCCAGAGAATTTCACAGCGATCAAATCTCGAAAAACTGCTCACATGAACTTCTACAAGAAGTCTGCAGGGGTTCTACAGGAAGTTCTACAGGAACAGCCGAAAGAGGGTTTTAGAGGGTTGATGGTGGAAAAACGGTGGGAAAGTGGAAATGAAGGATGGATAAGGATGTGAAGGGGTCTAGGACCTGGTAAATGAAGCTAAGGAGTGATGAAGGTGGTTGGATTTGTTCAAGGATGGAGGAAGCAATGTTGCATAATGAACGTAGGAATTAGGGCAAATTGGAAAAGTGTGGCAAATGAAGGGAAGGAATCTTGTATTAGGGGTTGGAGTAGGTTGTATGATGGAGGAAGGGTAGGTAGGGATGTATTACAGGTGCTCTACACACTATTTTCCAAAATTGATCGAACAAAGACTAGAAAAACCAGAGATCTATCTATTTTGACCTAATCTGACCTAAAAACCTGAAACATGATGAACAGAAGTTTATAGATAGGAAATCATGCAAGATAGCTATGGAAACTAAGCAAGAACGGATCTAAACATGTAAGCACAACTGATATCAACTTTTCCAACTTAAAATCTAACACTAGCAATTGCATTAGAAGGCAAAAACAGTGTTTTTGTGGCAGCAAGTATGCCTTGGTCTCAACTCATGGTCCCAAGGAGGGAGAGATGAGATCAAGGACTGCTTGATGGCCTTTTTGCAAATCTTTTCTGTTACCAAACTGTCAAATCAACCTGAAGCACGAAAAGCTATTTTAATCATAAAAAACAACCTAAGTAACAAAGCAAGATCTTAACCTAAATAACAGAAATTATTCTATGAATGCAAGGAAAACACATAAAAGTACACAAAGGAGGTACTGGCACTTGGGTTGGGCCCAACCCCAAGAGCTACAGCCTCCTAAGAAAGCTCAGAGCTGGTGCAAAGCGAAATTTATCTCCATTTCTCAAAAAATAATCATGTCACAAAACTGTTTACAGCAAGAGCTCGAAAATGAGCTGAAATGCAGAGCTGCACTAAAGTGCAAAAAACAACTGTTCAATAGCTAAACTACCAAGGCTTGAAGCCTTCCTACTTATGCCACACGAGGACTCCCAATAGTCCTCCTTAACTTTAGGAGCTTGGCTGCCAAAACTGCGGTTAATCAGCCACTTCACAAAATCTGCTCGGCTGCCCCTTGAAATCATCTTTGGTGGGCTGTTGAACTCCGAGCTGATGGTGGAGAACTCGAGGAAGGGGTCATTTAGTGTAGGAGACACCCTTCCTACAAATCCTTAGCCTTGTTCCTTCGTATTTGGCTATCAACTTGCTCATGAATGCTTGACCTTGGTCCAAAAGATGTCCAAAAATCTGCAATAAGCATGTATTAGACTTTGTGGTCAAGTGACTATCCTCATTCATTCAATTAACATAAATATATCCAAAAGCATGCATAAAACTATGAAGAATGGTGGATTAATCGAAAATAATAGGCAAAATGAGCCCATAAAGTTACCCATTTTTGGAGCTCATCACATATCCTGGGCCTATTCAGGATGACTCTCACCAGTTACCGATTATCCTAAAAAAAAAATACAAAAAAACACAAAAAAGACACAAAATCTCCATACGCATACTACACATGAACTGAACTAGGTTATAGATTTCGAAAAGTGATAAACACAAATGAAGTAAATTTTGAAATATTTCCAAAGTCTACAAATGGCCACATCACAATCCCCCGACAATGAATTTCATAAGCATATTCCCTTAGGAATTTCTCTACCAATGCAATAGAGCCACCGGGAGGAGATTTAAATTTCATCAAGAACGCACGACAAGTTATGGAGAGTATTATCCAAAATAGGATGCCTAAGAACACCCCTAGCCCTAGAAATAATAAAACTGCAAGGGATAAATAGATTGATATCAATGCAACTTTAATCCAATCTAAGAGAATAATGGAAGAAATACGCAAAATTTTCAATCATACTCAAAATAACACATAGACGAAGAAATCATAAATTTACCTAGTGATCTCAATATCGCAGACAATGTGAATATCTTGCCTTTGCACAAACTATAAATGTTTTTTTTCCCAACGAAAAATCACAAATTTATTCATAATTTAAAAATAAAAATAAATAAATACATATTGTAGATGCTAAATAGAATATGCATAATAACTAGATCCTGGTTTCCAGGATCTACAGAAATTCATCAGTGAGTTGAAACTACTCTTTTCTAGCTTTCCTTTTTTTCACTTTACACCAACCATTAGTGTTGGGTGTGGGTGATACAATAGTCATTTTATTCCCTATTGCATTTGTTAGGATTTCTTTGTCGGAATTCGATCCTTCTTACGCATGATTTATTTTGGTGTCACTTACTTCTTTTTCAGGTGTAACCTTCTCGCTTGGATGTTTTGGAACGAAAGGCAGTGGAACTGTGATCCTCCTCATCCTTCTATGAGGTGTTTTGGAATTTATGTTCATTGATGTTTGTGGTGTTTTCCTTAGTGTCTATGTTTTTTGCTTCATCTTCTTGAGTCTCTGAAAATTGCCAACCTTTTGGCTTTTATGGTTGTCTCGTTTTTTTGGGAACTTTTTTAACTTGTGGACATGCATTTTGTAGAATCTGTCCTGTGTACGACAACGAAATGTCATATTCTCATAATCGAGCGATTGTGTCCACTATAAATTATTGTAAAACAACAAGATGCAGTCAGGTAAACCTTTGTTGAGGTCTACTTCAACACAGATTCGGGAAAAAGTAAAAATTCCTTTTGAAACACGATCTTCATCGATCTTTAAAAATTTCTCCAAGGAATTCCCTATTCCTTCTAAGACTTTGTGGTGTTAGAAATGCAGTGGCAGATTATGTATCCTGACCCAAACAAGCATTTTGGATACCACCATGGTGGTTGCATCAAATCCTGGAAACCAAGGTGTCATGAAGAGTCTCGCATTGCCCCAAAACCATGGGCACTCATTTAATACTTTATCTTTTTCTTGTATTGTATCAAACTTGATAATAAAAAACCCTTTAGAGCATAGATGGATATTACAGTTTGTTGTCCAATTAGAGAAAACCCATTGATGAAGTCCCTTCGATTTGGGCCAGAAGCTATTAAATTTACATATAACTTCTTTTGTATGGAATTCTGCACAAAGCTCATTTACCTCAGCCAAAGTGACTTTCAAAGCTGGCACCTAGGACATTTGTTCCATGATATAGGGCCCAGGTATATTTAGGATCGAAGCTATTTTGGTTTGGGTCTCTACATTCCCTTTGACGACAACCTTGAAAGAACCTGGGCCCTTTGAGCTAGAAATGGATCTCCCTCCAAGCAGTCTCGCATTGAGGATGATGGTCATATTAGGTGCAATGTCATAGTCTTGTGTTATGAGATTCTCTTGCAGTGATTTCCTTGCATGAATCATATTTTGCATACTTACTATTATACCCAATTGCTTTTGTATCTCACCCTTGAGATCTTGTATCCTCATCCCATTCCAGAAACTCTTACAGATAGATTTCCTTTTCCAAGTTTTGATAAATATTTGAATTAGGGTTCCTTCATAAGTTTCACGATCCATTTTTGTGAATTTCACCACCAGTTTTTCATCAGATATCTTTGCAGAGGATTGATGGACATCCTTCGCTACCAGGTCAACAATATGATTATTCCTTACTGACATATTTGGGCTTATGCCAAACGAAACCACAATTGTCAATCTTCGTTGCATGCAGTGGCTGATTTTTGTTGATTGTGGTCCGTTTTGAAGCTGCTTCTCCAGATCTTCCCATCCACTACTTTGTTGTAATGGTGCCTCCAGATCCCTCTAGTGACGAGCCAGATCCGCTCGTCCCCGATCCGAGCAAACCGTAGGTGCCCATTGTTTCACCAATTTCGCATTACGTAACTAGATCAACACCCCTAGATCGATCATGTACTCCATGGTTAACCCTTCGATTCATGAATAAGAGTGAGAGCCCAATTGAGAGTGGGGTCATCCCTTCGTTATCGCATTTAGGAGTAGGTATCATGTTTCCCTTCTATGATAATGAGGGTGTGGAAAACCACGTCCAAGGTTGGCACAAAAATGTTGGGGTTTCTACGATCCCCATTCGTTGCAACAAGCTATGACACGAAGAGAGTGAAATCTTGATACAGAAGATCACAAACCTCATACAGGAAACGAGGTCCCTCACTAGTCGGATGTAAATCACAACTAGATCTAAAACCATCCGTTGAAACCCTAAGTGGGAGATGGGTTTGAGCCTTACACTGGAAAAAAAAATTAGAGATTGATTGCACCTCCATGACACTATTAGTTGGGAAGATGCGAAGCCCTAAAACATCGCGGTGGGGAGAAGAGCATCACAAAACATTAGAACCCTATCTTCCATCGTGTCTCTCTCAAATATTATCTCCTTACACAAATTGTAAATGATGTTAAATGAAGAGATTGATATCAGCATACAATCTTCATCAAACCTAAATATACAATTCCAAAGTGAGGCTCAATAGGAGATAGCAAAATAGGCAGAAATCATAAACGTACTTATCAGAATAAGAATTCCTCCCATGGTGCATATTGTTGCTCCAAATCGCACTAGCAGCACAAGTGCTGCAAGGGAGATAGAAAGCCTCCTAAAGACAGCCTCTGGGTTGATTGTAGACTAGTGCCTAGGACATCTTAAAGAGAGGAGTGTTTAAGAGATCATCTGTGAGGGGTTTTTAGCACTCCAATTGTCACCTAAAAAGGAAATAGGATGGGCTTGGTTCAATAAGCCTTCACTGAGGTAGTTTCAAGCCAACACATGGATCCAAATGTTGGGGGTATATTGCGGTAATCTCAAAGAGAAATGGCCTCTTCTTCTGGTGGTCGACACACAACAATGAAACAGCTTAAAACTGAAGTTGTAGAAATGGTGGAGAGGAGGAAAGGAAGGAGGGACGTAGATGCATAGGGTTGTAACAAAAAAAATCCTAAGCAGTAATGTTCCAGCAAAAATATGGAATTCGATGTATAGGGTATTAAACAACACAGAATCCTAAGAAAATATTTTTCAATAGAAATATGGAAGACGGAGGAGGTGGAGTGATAGAAACAATAGAGTACTTATTGAGGTTTCGTGCCTATGACATGGGTACCTCTATCACCAAACAGTGTGAGAAAGGTTGTGCTCATACAAGTACTACATGCTAATCTAATAAAACAAGTAAATATGTAGTTACTACAGGTATTGTAGCCTATTGAACAACACAAGTAAATCTATTATACGCACAGGAGAAACCAATAATATCATTACACTATTTCAGAGAGGGAAAAAATAATGCACATTGATCATGCTTGGAATCAACAAGGAAATGCCATTTATCTTAAAAGGGTCCAACTAACTAGTCCATACATTCAGCATGATATCAGTGTAGCCCCCATGAAAAACAAATTGAACAAAAATGGCATCTCAGAATTCAGACCTTGTTGACCCCCAAAAATTCAGGAACCAGCCAACCCTTCTTAAAGTGTTGCTTCCCCCTTTTTATAAGAAGCGGGGGAGCTGGAATTACAGTTTACAAAATATCTCAGCCCAGGGCCAGCTATTCGATGAACTAACTACCTGGGCCTGGGATGGAACTGTTTCCCAAAAAGATTACAATGGGGATCTTCTCCCTTTATTGGAAATAAATGGAAATTGCAGAACTAATGAAAGAAGGAGGAAAATGGAAAGATGAAGGAGTAGGTGTCTCTTTTTTGTTCCAGTGGATGCCCCTGGTCAAGCCATGTCTTTGTCGTGATGCGCTTCTCGTGCTTCTCGGTCGGTTTTTGTCAATTCTACCTTAACTGCCTGAGTAGCTTGTTCATTGGAGTAGGGAGTGGGTCGACTATGAATGCATGTCATGGACTAGGAATGGAGTGTGTCCAGGTAGTCCTTTGTTGCGTGACGGAGTGAAGCACCATGTTGTGCCATTAAGTCTTCCTGTTTCCCCCCCATACTGATCTTCCTGTGTCACCATAGATATCGCAACCATGGATAGGGGGACCCTTTACCTTCTTTCTCAGCACTGGCCGATTGTCTGAACGCAGGATCTTTATAGGCCTGATCGCATAATACATCGCATCAGGGAGGACCCCGCTTATCGCAATCACAGGCTAGGAGAGACTGAGGTGCAGAAGTGCCTTAGCCTATGTGATCGTCAATCGTCGATCTGTCGGGTGACATTATCATTCCCATGTGTCACCATGTGAGTGAGTGGTGACATGTGTCACCCTGAAATGCCCCTATAAGACCCCTGAAAATGCCAAAATTGAGTGACACGTGTCCCCCGTAGGGCCACGTCACCTTCCGTACTGCCACGTGGAGGAGAGAGAAAGGGTTTGCCCAACCTTGGTTTTTCCATGAAATCCTTTGTTAAATAGGATCAGCCCCTCCTCGGTGACTGGGGCTCCTCGATGACTTAACACTGAGGGCCTGAATTATCAGCGATTTGCGCTATTGACGTGTTTCACCCCCCGTAGTTCCTTAAGGATGGCCCATCGCAGGACTGCGAGACTGCGAGATCGCGGGACTGTAGGACTGTGGCATCACGGGATTGCGAGACTGCAGGATTGTGGAATCGCGGTACTGCGGGACTCCGGGATCGCAGGACTGTAGGACTGTCGGATCACCGATATTGGTATGTGGGACCTGTGTGATTGCGAGATATATTGTGCCTCCGGGGGGATCCTCCAATGTGCTCTTCTCTTTCATTGTAAGGAAACAGAACCCCCATCTTCAAACTGCTCTAACTTCTAATCTAGAAGTCCACCTTTGGACTTCTATATATCGTTGGAAAACTTATCACGAGCACTATGTAGTGGAGAGGGTCAAATTCGACGTTAAGAGATTTAGCGGCTTAGGAAATGTCTTTGAACTTGACTTCTTTTCTGCACTCTGGGCATATGATAACCTTATAAAGCAGTGAGTGACAATAGTGCAAATTACAACTATAGCAGAATGAAGAGATTAATATCATTAAGATAATCGTCAAACCTGAAAGAAGAGAATAATGGAAAAAAAATAGAAATTCACAGTGAGTTTCAATAGGAGACAATGAAATAAGAGAAAACCATAATTTTACCTATTGCTAAGAGCCGAACACTTGCCATGGCGAATCTGCAACTACTGTGGAATGAAGGGATTGATATCAATGCAATCTTTGTCCAAATCGGAAGAGCCCGGAAATGATGTGAAGAATAAATTAAACCAATCAAAATTACAATTCATATATTGATTTTAATAATAACAAGCTGAACAAAGTCAGAATCTTCGAATGCTTAAACATTTTCCCATACAATAGTTAGAAGAAGACAGTGAAACTTCTGGCTAAAAAGAATGGTTAGGGTTCATTATGGGATGCAAAAGGTACCGTGGATTATGTTATGTTCATTTATTTTTTAAAATTACGAGTATTTGAAGTCAACAAATACCATTATGTGGAAAGACCTTTTGGTCTCATTATGAGAAACTCTATGGAGTGTGTAATGGTCTTTTCTTCGAAAGCACAACCGCAATCAAGAATAAGGACTTTATTTTTGACATAAAGACCAAATACTCCTCCTCGTTAATTGTTATCAATTAATAGGGTTATTGACTTTCTTCTTTTTTTTTAATTAGTTGAACCTCTTTTTCTTTTTTTCCTTTTTCTAATACATAGTGCAAAACAAATATGATAAAATTCGATAAACATCAATTCATACACTAAAAAATATTAAACATTTATTTTATAATATATATATTATTATTATTATTATGATCAGATAATATATTTATTTCTATTTATTTCTTAAAAATTTTTACATTGATATCATAAAATTGGAAATTGGAGTAACTTGTACTCAAAATATGCCATCCAAACGCTAAGGGCGCAATGCAAGGCATATGTTGCTTTATCTTCACCATTTTGCGGTTTGTCTATATCATAGTTACTAAATGTCATAGTCTAATTAGACTGTTTTTTGCGTTGAAAGTTATGGAAATTTTTGTAATATTTTGATATAATTCGCTAGGGATTTTTGTAAATTTAGATTATAGCGGTTAAATTTCGAGATTTTTGGTGCCCTAGATGTTTTTGATTGTGCTGAATCTATTTCCACCATCAAAAACATGATTCAAACACTCTTAATACAAGATTTCTTGAAATTTTTACCAAGATTCCAGCCACTTTTCACTCTCTAAGCAATTCCTTTACCTTAATAAATGAGATTGTTACTAAGTTCACTTGCATCAAATTCAAAAATACGAAAATTCACTAATATGATTCAAATATTAAATACTTCGACAAAAATGGATCTGGTTCACAGTGTAGGTGGTTAACATAGTGGATTGGATAAAATAAAACCCATAGTTCAGCCACACGGATTGTTCTTTAGAATCCTGGCATAAGGTTCCCGCTACCTTTAGACCTCTTAATACCATCCGTGGCTCCCTGAGGTCGGTGAAAGATCCTATCGATCCGAAAGACATGAAGACGTCTATGTTATTCCATGTTCTTGTGGGACACCATATATTGGTGAAACCGATCGATCTATTAATCAAAGGATTAACGAGCATTCAGCAGACTTAAGGCATAGAAGAGCTAAGTCCTCGGCCCTTGCAGAGCATGCCGAGAAGACTAAACATCATGTCTGTATTGAAGAGGCGCGGGTCATTGCAAGGGTTGGGCAGTTTCACCATCGGAAGTTTAGAGAGGCCCTGGAGATTGAAAAAAGGCCTGAAAATCTTAATAGGGATGACGGCTGGAAGATCAGCAGTTGCTGGATCCCAACCCTGTCTTCCTAGCCGCCTCATTCCTTCTTCTCTTGGGTATCTTGATTCCTTTATCCTCCTTTTTCCGGTGGGTTTCTATTGCCTTTTTTGTTTTTGTTGCCCCCTTTCCTAGATAAGGGGCTTTCCTTTTGTGAGGGTATAGCGTTAGTTTTCCGATCTAGCAATAGGAGCCTGTAGTTTTTTCTGTTCTTCTGCTTCTTTCATTATTAAAGTTTTGTGTAGTTTGATTAAAGGGTTTAGAGTCTCTGCGAAAAATTGAAGCCCCTTTTTTATTCTCATAGTAAATCTCCTCCTACAAAGGGTTAACTCTAGTTTGATTAAGATTTTTACATATTAAGAAAATATATATGGGTAAGATTTAATGAGATTAAAGTATAGGAATTAAATTAATAATAATAAGAATCACCATTAAAAAAATTTCATATAAATAATTATTAATAATAACATAATGGTAAACAAATTACATTAATAATAATATTCATATTAACAATAAATAATATTATATTTATATTATTTATAATAGTATAAAGTAAGAGTTTGGTTAAATGGGTAATTAGAGGAATATTAAGGTGAAATTAGACTTTTTAAATAACTTTCACATTAATAGAAGAAATAAATAATATCAGATTTATCTTATGTATAGTATGGATTATAATTTGGTTAAACGGGTAGATAGAGGAATTTTTCCTTTAATTATATATTTATTATGACAATAGACTTTTTAGATTATAATATTAGGAATTAAATAATATTATATTTATTTATATATAATTAGTAAAAAATAAAAATAGAGTAATATTTTACTGGTATTATATAGGGGTAATGGTATGATATTAATGGGAGATAATGGTATTTTTCACCATTTTACCCCTATATAAGGGCATATTTTGATATTTTTATTAATAATTAACATAATGGTAATTAGATTAGTTTCTTTATTTAGAAATAATATCTGATTTTTAAATATTTAAAATAAAATAATGAATTTTATTAATAAATATGTGAATAATGAGGGTATAGCTGTTAGAGGTCATTAACCGTTACTTGTCAAAATAGCTGTTGGAATAGCCTATTGTCCCTATTTATTGCAACGCTCAGATTGGATCTTCAACTTGTCCTGACAATGAACCACACTAGTTGGTTCGAAACGCGTCAACAAATGGTTTTTTATGTCATTTTGCCGAAATTATTATCTTAACAAGATTATGGATCACAGAAGTCTAAACTCCTAAATGCTAATGCAATTGGACTTTCCAAGCTACTACTATAATCTTTGGGACTATAAAGTAAATGTCCTTTGCATATAAAAATGAAAGTGGATTTGTGAAAATGTGAAATGACCGAAAATAACTTTTGTAATCTAAATTACAAAAAGATGGATTTATGAAATATTAAAAAGGTAGTTAGTAGAATTATATACTACATAATATAAATCCTAAAATTTATTTGAAAACAAAAATACAACATATCTTCTAACGGATAGATTTAGTTTTAATTGGAAAAATAATTATTTCACAACTACCACCACCTTGGCTCTTCTTACCACCGTCTTGGCTCTTCATTCTTCTGGAGGTCAGCACTGCCTCACCACTTGCAGAACGAAAGCGCAGTACCGCCTCGGAAATGAATATTTTAATTGTTGTAACTAACATTAATTTTGGTATAAATATATATGTTGAGCTGAGGAAGACAATGCACTCTCGAGTTTTTTGGTTGTATAATTTCTTTGGTTCTGTAATCAAGCAGTTGTAGCTGCTGTTATTTGAATTTCTGTATTTCTATTTCTTTCATGTGGTATCAGAACCAGTTTGGACTTCGTTTGAGAAGCCATTGTTGTGTACCTAAAATTTGTTGACGTGTGAGGCTGAACAAAATTGTTGTGAGGTTGAACAAAATTGTTGTGCAGAGCGCTTGTAACTGATGCAAAGTGCTTGTGACTGAAATTGTTGGAGTTGTTTAATGTTGCACTGAATCCGTAATTGTTGTGCAGTGCTAGAATATGAGAGTGAAGGAAATCTATTTTGTGAGGATCCATTGTTGAACATGGTCGAATAGAGCTACAATATTCTACTGAAGTTTGTGAGGCCATTGTACTGGTATGAGTCTACACTAATACAAGATTGTAAACATGTTTTTCTTATCTTAAAGAAAACAATAGCCTGTGGTTTTTGTCCTGCATTGGGTTTCCACCTTATATCATAGTGTTCATGTGTGTTTCTTATGTGTGATGATATGTTCTGCTTTTATTGCACCTGGTTACTGTTTACATGGTTAATGAAGTTCTAATGCACTGATTAAATATCGACATATGATGAATTAACTGAATCATAAGTTTGTTGGATATATGCTAGTTGCATTAAACACAATTGCATGTACACGCGGGTTCCCTTAACTGAAGTAGCATATATGAATCTAATTATGGAAATGAAAAAGTTAGTTATTTGATAATATTGATTCACTCCCCCCCTCTCAATATTATTTCCAACAATTGGTATCAGAGCAGGTCCTTCAGAAGAAGCTTGATCACTTGAAGGGAGATCCATCAGGATGAGTAATCAAGAAAGAGAGGGATCCATCAGACCACCAATCTTTGATGGGAGCAATTTTGCTTACTCGAAGATAAGAACCAAAACCTATCTACAGTCATTTGGAACGAATATTTAGGGAATCGTGGAAGGAGGATATACATATCCATCAACAATTCCTACAAATATGGCATATAGAAAGCAATATGAACTCAATGCCAAAGTTATTATTATATTATTGGGAATTTTGTCAAAATCAGAGTTTGTTAAGGTCATGCAGCTCAAATCAGCCAAAGAAATATGGGACAAAATCATTCTAAGCTATGAAAGAGATGGCCCGGTAAAACATGCTAAGCTTCAAACTCTCAGAATTCAGTATGAAACTCTTAAGATGCATAGTGATGAAAGAATAGCTCATTACTTCCTACGTATAGATGAGATTGTCAATTGTATGAAGAATCTGGGTGAAGAAATTAAGGAAGTTGTCTTAGTTGAGAAGGTTTTGAGATCCTTGTCTGCTAAATTTGAATCCAAAGTGTCTGCCATAGAAGAAAAGGAGGATCTGCAGAATATCACTATGACACGGCTTCATGAAATCTTAACTGCTTTTGAAATGAGAAAAGGAGGACCATCAGATATGAGAGAAGCCACATTTAAAGTATCAGGAAAGGGAGAAGAAAAACTCAGTGAATCAGTATACATTTCAGAAGAAGAATATGAGGTAAATTTTGTCAAGAATCTTCAATGAGGATCTGGAAGGTTCAAAGGTAAGCTACCTTTCAAATGTTTTCTTGTGGTAGAGTTGGTCATTACGCTGCCAGATGCCCTCATAACAAAGGAAATATGTCTGAAGAAGGTAATAGAAGTTATTATACTCATGATAATAGTAATGAATCATCCAATAGTGAAGAAGGCATTATACTTCTCATGGGATATGAAAATAATGATGTAGAAAAAGAAGAAGTTACTAGATTAAAAGTTCGGCTGGAAATAGTAACCAGAGTAAGGGAGTAGCTGCAGGATGTAGTAAAATATCAGAACATAACAATCTAGAGACTTGAAGCTAAGATCCTCTCTCTAAAAGAAGATCTTGAAGAATCAAAGAAGCAGAATGAAGAAGCTCTTGAAGAACAAGAATATGAAGTGCTCGAATTAAGGCAACAAGTGGAAGAAGGAAGAAAAGCTGAAGAAAACATAAAGAATCAATATCTGGAAAAGGAAGAACAACATCAGGTTGAGGTAAATATCTTAAAAGGTAAATTAGAAGAAAAATAAAAACTATTATGATTTCAAGATAGTACTAAGATTTTGGATGATATTCTTAGTAGTCAAAGATCCCCTGCTATCAAAACTGGTCTTGGTTTTTATGAAACTATTGAAGGTGAATCTAGCTCATAGGGTGAGGGAAAGAATTATAAGCAAAATCTGAAATGATCAACAAGGAGATAAGTGGTCAACCCCAACAACAACTAAGGAAATAAATTCTTCAAATAAAATCTTTTGCTCCTAACAGTGGAAGTGATAAACGGTTATTTCCTTCAATGAGTAATGTTGAATGTTATGAATGTCATATTATTGGACATGTTATAGCCAGATGTAGAAGTATAATAGTTCAAGACCATCACACAGAAAAATCATCATGTTCCAGGTACTTTAAGGGATATTGTTTTGCTTGCAATATGTGTGGTCACAAAGGTATTGATTGCAATAAAATGAATATGAAACATGTAAGATGTTATGCATGTAACATGTTTGGACATAAAGTAAAGGAATGCAGGAGCAAAATTCGGACACCAAAGAAAAAGGAGCATACATCATCTCAATTGCAGGTATTGAAGAAGACAGAATTAGTGTCAAAAAGATGTGGCATAACTCAGTTAACAGACATAACAGACCCAGGGGAAGCTGAAAGTGTAAACCTTCAGTATTCCAATTTTCATACGCAGATATTATGAAGTGAAGTCGCGTATATACGTGACTTAGAGGTTGCAGAGACGTGTATATGGATCTCTGATGAAAAAGCAACATAACAGATTAAGGAAAAGAAGTCTGATATGGTTTGGTCATGGTATATGTTGGTTGACACAGGTTCAGGGGGAGTATATGCTTCGAATAATGCATTGTTGGCATTATGGTTTGAAGTCTTTGGTGATGATTCTTATGATACATCTTGCTACTGATTGTTGGTTGGTTAAGAGAATGGTATTGCAGGTTACAGGTCTGAATGTTGGTGACAGATGCTTATGGTGCAGATCATACATGGTGTATGATAGTTGCTGATAACTATCATAGTCTTGTTTAGATATTTGGTCTATGTTATAAATCACATGTATATCATTTGATGTAAAGGTCATGAAAAGACCTAATTTATAACCCCACTTTGCATGGGAAGGATGATGTAATAATGTCTATTTCAGCCATGTATAAACATTTGGTATATCCCCACTTGGTTGGGAGATTGATGTATGTATGAGTCTTTGGTGATAGGAAGGTCATTGGTGATGTATGATTTTACAGACCTTGCATGTGCTCAGGGGGAGCATGGACAAATTAGTACATCTTGGCATGTAAAAGGGGGAGTTGGATCAAATATTTTAGCATGTACTCAGGGGGAGTATGGACAATAGAATGTATATCAAGGAAGAGAATATCTTGGTCCACCCTTTGCCCTTGATGTCTGATGAGCCCCAATTTTGGTACAATTTGGGCTCATTTTGGCCTATTTTACTTGCTCAAACCATTCAGTTTTATTTGCTTATGCATGCATTTCTTAGTTTATTCATGTTGTTTGTAGGAAGAAGGTTAGACACTTTATCTACGTGACTAATGCATTATGATTCCAGGTTTTGGAATTAAAAAGGGAGCAAGAGACAACGAAAAAGGGGATAAGGAGACAATGAGGTGGCACTGCTGATTTTGTGGAGAGATGTCCACGGTCTTGGGACATTCCTCGTGATTCCCACCAAGAACTCTGAGCTCCAATCCATCTCCCCTCCGAGCTTAAGAAGCAGCCAGCTGTCCTACATGAACAACAGTCATAAACTGTTCTACAGGAATAGTAGTTATGACTGCCCTACAGGATCCGCAGTTAGACTCTAGTTGGACAGCCGAGCTCCTAAAATCAAGGGCACTTGGTGGATCATCGTTTTTGTATAAATATGAAGGCCTTAGCCTTAGATGGTTGTTGAAACTCTCGTATTGCTATTGTAATTTTGGAGCACAGTTCAGTTTTCGTTCCTTTTTTGTAAGCCAATTTGGCGTGACATCAGATTATGAATAAAGAAGGCAGTTTGTGATCTAGTTCTGAGTTTCTTAAGGAGACTATAGCTCTCAGGTTAGGGCCCAACCTGAGAGCCATAGATCCCCTCTGCTGTAGTGTTGTTTCCATTTCATTTCCAGCACTTTAAGTTTCGTTTACACATGCAATTCGAATGACAATTTGATGATTTGGTTTTCTTATGAGTAGGATAGATTTTGCTTATGGTACAGTTTTTTCCACTTGCTTAGTGTAGCAGAGGATATATACTATCAATTGGAGCTCCAGCAAAACGGTTGTTAAGGCTCACTGCCATCTCTCTTGAAGATTGGGGTGCAGTCCATAACTAGCCACAAAAAACAGGCAT
>APFE030037639.1:11963-22510 GCA_000404065.3 Pinus taeda
TGGACCCTATATTAGGTTGGGCAAACCTACCTATGGTTTTCGGTCCATGGTTTTGGATGCGATGGTTTTCGGTCGATGGTATTGGATGCTTCGGCATGTATAAATATGTATTGTAACATTGAAAGGAATATAATGAAAAGAATCAAGCTAGTAGTCTCGGTTTTGAGATCTAGTGGGAAATCTCTGTGTATATGTGTTTTATGTGTTATGCTCTCGCATTTTTATTTTTTACTGTGATTTAGAATTCGTATGCAAGTAATTTCTGTATGGGGTTAAAACCTACATTATGCATAGATGTGAGCCACTATTTTTCTTTTATTGACAACATGTTTGTGGTGGTATTTTTTTTTGGTTTATTGATGGTGTCTTGTTGTTGAGACTTGGATTGCAGAGTTGCATTCTTATTGAGCAGAGTGTCTTTTATCTAGTTTGAAAATTTATGAAATGAGGTCCGCATAGAGTAGAGGAGTAGTGACTTCATGATAGAGGAGCAATGATTTCAAAGCTTTGGAAAAACGAAAAATGTCTCAATCCAATGGTAGTCATATATTCCAATCAGAGTTGGCCATGGATCATTGATCGTGGTGGCTTTCAACGTATGGTAGTCTGTAGATCTGTGTGAGAACATAATATTCCAAGCTGATTAGTACAATCTAGTCTTCTGGCTAATGGTAGTTAATTGATTGTATATGAGGTCATGTCTCCATGTTGATTGGAGTAAACAATATATGCAAAAGACACATTTTTCTTAATAGAGTATTTAGAGAAACACAACAACAGAAAGGGTGGATTTTTTCTCGGTGAGCGGTTTTCCTCTAGATGTGTTATGTATCATGTGTTGATGCTTTCTTTTGTTCTTGTTCATGGTTATGTTGCACATATGGTTTATGTGTTGCTTATGACTTATGCATAGATCTGCAAATATTTAATGAGTTGCTACTAATTAGTGTGTATGATTTTGTAAAGTAAATAAAAGGAAAAATTTGGTAATAAGACACACTACTAATTCACCCCCCCTCTTAGTAGTGCTCAAAGGTTTCCAGCACAACTAAATTGAGACAAGAATGTAGAACTTTACCTTTGAATCAACAAAAACATCGTGCCTTCTGCTCTCAACACAACCAAGCCTAGAATTCATCCCGAGATATGAAATCCATAAAAGCAAAAGAGCCTCTAGAAGCTCCACAGAAAATTTCCAATATTCCCAAGTATATACTGCTCGACGAAACAAATCCACCTTTCTCTCAACACTTAGAGAGTTGACAGTCCTTGCATAAATTCTTATTTGAAATTGAGGAATCTGGGCCTCGTATCCACCATTTTAACTCCATTCTGAAGAAAATATCCATGCATTACTGTAGACTCACCTCACCTGAGTCAGGTTCCCAAAGCCTAACAATTAACTTCCTATTCTCTCAAGAGACATTTTCCTCGCTCACCATGGTATCTGCATCACCCTATCTAATATTCCTCATATCCCATGGGAATGGCATGCTGGAGAGGATAATTAAAAAGAGATTCGTAGATATTGAGTGAAGGATTATGAGAGCCATGGTTAATGCCAATGAATGCCACACATTTTCATGTATTCAATCCCTTTATGTTGCCACAATTTCTGAGTACAGGAGGAGTCCTTCCATCATTCCAGATGTCACCATATTAATTAGGATGCTAATTAAGCTATAGTCTATCGACACCAATGATTAAACATTGAGGATTGAGGGAGGAGTGAAGGTATGGGAATTAGGAGAAAAAATTTCCACCGATTAACTTAGTTTCAGCAAAGACTCACCTCACCTGAGCCAAGTTCCTAAAGTTAGACAATTAACTTCCCATTCCCTAAAGAGACATTTTCCTCAATCATCATCGTATCTACATCACTCCCTTGTCTAATCTTCCTCAAATCCCATGGGAATGGCACACTAGAGAGGGTAATTAAAATGAGATTCATAGATGTTGAGCGAAGGATGAGAAGAGCCATGGTTAATGAATGCCACACATTTTCATGTATTAGAGCTTTGTAGGTTGCCATGATTGC
Source organism: Pinus taeda (assembly GCA_000404065.3). Classification (NCBI taxonomy): domain Eukaryota; kingdom Viridiplantae; phylum Streptophyta; class Pinopsida; order Pinales; family Pinaceae; genus Pinus; species Pinus taeda. The sequence goes on from APFE030037639.1 coordinate 14,002, forward strand.
TTGGTACAGGAGGATTTCTTCCATCATCGTAGATGTCACCATATTTATGAGGATGCTAATTAAGTTGTAGTTTAATGATGCCAATGATTAAACGTTGAGGAATGAGGGGGGACTGAAGGTATGGTAATTGGGGGAACAAATTTCCATTGGTTAACTTGGTTTCAAAAAAGTTGAGAAGCCATGGGATGAAGGAGGGGTAATAAATATACTTCCCATACATCGATTAGGGGATGATAGTTTGGTCAATGATTCCATTGATTCCTACTTGTCCTTCCACCAAGAGGTGAGCTCTATTGGCCTGGAGGTCAACATCACTATTGAGACTCTAGAGGATATGTAGGGGGAGGAATTAGAGAAAGATCCCAAAATACCAATTATGCAATCAAATAGAAGACTTGGCATATTATCAATTGGGGGAGTATTTGTTCTAAGATGGAAAGAAATTAGGAAGGAATCACCTAGGTTAGTTATATCTTTGATGCCCCTTTAGGATGCTAAGCTTAGCCCCAAGAAAATACTATACATATTTGTTTGAATGTTTGATTTTCTGCCAATATGAGAATTTGTCCATAATTATTCCCTCAGCATTCAAAAGAATCCCTCCCCCTCTTGCTAACCTTGGTTTAATTAAATTGTTAATTATTAGTCAGTTGAGGAAAATTGGTAGAAGATGGGAGCATTTCTTATTTTGGGGAGGGTTTGTTGAGTCAGTTTCTTCCAAGCCTAAAACCAACAAAATAAAGAAACAAAGAAAGGTTTACAACCCTGTCCAGACTGCTAAAATTCCAAAAAAAATCAACCTCCTTTGTCCTTACCAAAAATAGAAGGAAAGCTTATGTGGGAAAAAACATTGAAAACCTTGTTTCAATTCCTGTGCTAGAAAGGTTAAGAGGGTTCTTGAGGAAAATCCTTCAGCCTCCCATCAAGAATAGTTATCAGAGTTGCTAGAAGAGATCCATACTGATAAGTTTCGCATTGATAAACATGAGGGTTTAGAAGTAAAACTCAATGAAATAAGGGATCTAGAGGGTCAAAATAAATTTTCCAAACCAATACAGAGAAAGAAGGAATTTTTTTTTACTTTAGTTGAGATATATGGGATTAGAAAACCCCATACAAGCTCCAAAAATAAGCTTAGGTTCAACTCCAAACTGCAGTAGAACCCACCCTTGAAGGATCAAGTCATTGATCTTCATGATGCACCTTTTTAGGGACTTAAAAATCACCAAATAGGAAGCTTCAAGTTCCTTTAAAAAGAAGAAGATCCAAAAATAGAGTAAAGGAGAAATCAAGGCCCCAAGGCCAAGAAATGTAGGAATACAAAACAAATTAAATTAAGCAATGTAGACCTCTTGTTAAAAGCAACAGAAACTTTAAAATGAGCATAGAAAATCCAACATTGCCAAATGTTTTCGTAGCACTGATATTTGATTTTGTTTTTGACATCACTACCAGATATTTTGGCAACAATTACACTATTTTGATTTTGACAATGTATTCTCATGTATTTTTTTAGTGCCTGAATAATACTCCCTGTCCACAAATTTTTGACAGTGATAAGGATATATATTTTTTCCAAACCTTTCTAAAGTCTATATTTATACAGTAAACATTATCTTGGAAAGAAAGGATAAGTTAGGGCAAAGATCAAAAGGAAATTTCTATTTTGAGTAGACCAGTCAATATCAAATCAATATATTGGGGCTATAAACAAGGGGTTTTACAGATTTTGTTCCAGATAGTCAATAACTAGTTCGGATCCACATCTTCAATAGATTCTATAGCTAAATGGCTAATTTTTTGCCACCATGGATTATGTTTCAAAGTGTCAACACATCACTTGTTCCTTGCACATGTATTTTTTAGGTTTAAATTAAATTCATCAAGATATGTATATATTTTTAGTATTTTGTAATTAAAACATTCCAGACATTATGGTGTGCATGGTTTTAGCTAGCTAATGTTGGCATTGTCTCATGATGGCAGTTAACTCATGTTGGCATTGACGTCAACCCTATGTAGTCTAGATGATGTTTTGATCTAGGTGGATATTGGTGGCCACTTACCTACTCCACCTAGAACAACAATCGGTTTAGTTTGTTTCCTTGATTATAGAATCATTTATTATTTTTAGCAGTTTTTTCGGGTCTTGAACTTCCGGATCAGTTTTGACCCCCTAAATGATTTTTTTTTAGATTCGAAGTAGGCCCATAGCCATAATAAATGGCATGTGGAAAATCCTATAGTACTTAGAGAAATATTTCTAATGAGGTCTCGTATGTGCCAAATGAAGATCATACGACCAAGTTACGATGCAACGAAGTTGGCTACCCAACTAATCCCAATAAGACCCAAAACTTTTGGCGTTTCATCTCCCTGGGTTAGGGTTTTGGTTGTTTAGGGTTTCCCTTTATTTTTCAATAATAAAAGGGCCCTTGACCCTCATTGTAACATAGTTCAGAGGCATGTAGCGGCCACATCTCTTCTCAGAGATAAGCTACTATCACCCGAACTAGTTTATTTCCATTCTATATGTAAGCCCATTTTCAATTCTTTGATATTAATAAAATGAAGTTTCATTTCTGTTGCACCTCCGCATTTATGTTTTTATATCTGTATTTTTTTGTGTTCCTACATAAGTTTGGATCATGTTTGGATGCATTCCTTGTAGCATGGTTGCAACTAGTTGTGTTGACATTGAGATGGTTATGTTGGCATTGATGTCAACCTTATGATGTCAACATTATTTTGGTCTAGGTAATCCACTTATGTCAACCTCACGATGACGAAGAATGTTGGTCTTATTGTGTTCATGGAGGAGTTGTCTTATATTTACATTTGTCTTGTGCTAGTCTTGTTGTGATGCCTTATTATGCAATGTTTGGAGGTGTTGGAGATGCTGCTATATGTAGAAATTTGGGGATAGAATTGCAATTGCTCAATAAATTTAATCTAAATCAAGAGGCACTATTATAATCTATTGCTATGTGGAAATTAATTCACAATTTAGAACAACATTCACAAACATGCATCAATCACATACACAAGTACATAGATTTATCTAGTGGAATCCAACTAGTAAAAACACCTTAAGCCTACTTGCATTAATCAGATTAATAGAGAATGTATTACAATTTCTTTCTCGCTCTGAGGTCAACCTACAAGTGAATAACTGTTCTCTCTACTCAATGAAAACCTCCGATGTAGACTTGGTCAATTTATACCTCCACTTCAACTCCTATTTCCTTGTGCAAATCCTGAGGAAATTAGCCCCTATTTTTTAGAAATTTACTCCAATTGATTTCACAATTCCTAATGATTGACCATTGATTGCATGCAACACCTGTACACTCAAGGCTAGTCTACAAATGATGTTAAACTACCTTGCAATCTCCACCATAGTTGAGAAATTAGAATTCCTTGCATGCATGTGCTATTTGTGGTTGATTGATCAATTAACTAGATGATCACTGAGTTAGACTGTTGTCCCACAACACAACTAACCTCCAACTAGTATATTAAATTTAGAAATAGTTTAACTAAGTACAACTAGAAATAACTGAATTGGATTGCAAAAAAATTAGAAATCAACACATGCAAACTGAAATCCAAGCACTCTAACTCGAGTTTACTAAGCTAAATGGGTGACAAGAGACATGTCACCTCAATTTACTTCCTCCAAGTTGTTTTCTGATGTGGAAATTTGTAATTTACTCAATTTGACCAGGGCTAAGTCAAAATTGGGCCTTTCTTGCTACACTTCTCAACACTCCCTCTTAGCATGAAGGGCATTTTCAACAACCCCTATCCTATACCAATGGAATTAGAAATTCCCTCTTGTAAAAGCGTTTTTCAAGATGTCAACATATTGTTTCTTTATCAGAGTGTATTGTAGTAACATTATCCTCCTCTGCACACAATATCGTAAATGATGATACTAGATATCTTTATGCTTGGATCGATCATGAAATACCATATTCTCAGAGAGCTTAATGAAACTTTGATTATCACAATAGATCATATTTGGATCCATCTCTTGACCAAACAGTCCCACAAGTAACTTTATCACTCATATAGCCTCACATGCTACTTGACTTGCAACCAATTATTTAGCTTCTACCGAGTTGAGCGCCACAGACCTCTGATTCCCGCTATACCAGGAAATTGTTGTGAACCCAATACTGAAAATCCCACCTGATTTACTATTTTAGTCATATGGAATCCCTACCTAATCTGCATCTATAAAGCCACACAACTTCACTCCCTTTATCTGTCTGGACCATAATCCATACTGGGTAGTGCCTCTGAGGTAGTGTAAAACATGCTTAGCTACCTTCCAATATAATTTGTTTAGCCTAACCATAGCTTGGCTCAGTTGGTTGACTGCATAGCACATATCTAGTTGTGTGTTCACAAGATACATCAGTGAACCCACTAGCTTCCTGTAAATGGTAGCAATAACCTCTTTAGCTGAAGTGGAATTCTCCTTCCCCTAGTTGGTCAGTAGAGGTGTCTCCATGGGCTTACAACTCTCCATGTGAAACCTCTGCAGTATCTTGGTGGCATACTTTCCTTGAGACACAAACAATTCCCCATTACCATACCATACTTCTAAACTGAGGAAGTAGTGCATGAGACCCATGTCTTTCATCTCAAATTCCCTTGCAAGGTCCTCCTTGCAAGAGTTGATCAACTACTCATAACCTATCAATATTAAATCATAAACATATAAAAAAATGATAAAAAAATATACCTTCTACCAAAATATGATAGAATCTCACATACTCATCACTTTTGGTGAATCCCAATTCAGTGTGGTAACTATCAATTCGAGTGTACCAAGCTCGGAGTGCCTGTTCGAGACTGTATAATACTCGCTTGAGTCTTCACACATGAGACTCCCAATCAAATGTTTCAAAACCTTCTATTTTCTCTATGTACACTTCCTCCTCAATAAAACCATTGAGAAATGTTTTTGTCACATCCATCTGGTGGACCTTACACCCCATTTGTGTAGCCAGTGCAAGAATTGATTTAATGAATGAATACCTTACTACGGGAGAAAAGGTTTCTTCATAGTCAATTACCTCAACTTGAGAGAATCCTTTGGCCACAAATATAGCCTTATACTTCTATATGCTTCCATGTTCTACATGCTTAACCTTGAAGATCCATCTCAAGCCCACAACTGATTTATCCGTCGGTCTTGGGACCACTTCCCAAAATTGTTCTTCATGATGGATTCACATTCTTCCAACATTGCATCAACCCAATTGGGTTGCTCAACTACTTCCTCAAAAGAGGATGGCTCAGCTTCTACAAGATTAGTTAGTAGAGCCATGTAGCCAGTGTATCTCTCAAGTTACCTCCTTTTCCTACAAAAAATTTGAAGGAGCTTCCACATTCTCCCTCGCATCTTGTACCAATATATCAACTTCCATGGTTATTTTTCTACCTTCTTTGGATGGTTATGCTAAGTGGATGTTTCCACTCTTCCTCCTCTCTACTCCTCCATTTTTGGTTGCTCCACAAATTCTTGAGGCTACTTCTAAGGCTCCTCCATTGGGGCTAAAATATCCTCTTTTGGTTGGATTTGATTCTCATCATCAAACTTTACATCCTTTTGCACAATTGTCATTATGAGGGAAGGTAAGTACACTCAATAGTTGTGTGGAGTTTCAATGTAGCCCATAAAAAATCCTAGCTCTGTTGTTGGATCAAGTTTATTCCTTGAATGTTTGGAGACATGACAGTAAACAAAGGCTTAAAAATTTCTAAAATGAGACACATATGACATTCTCCCCGAGAATTCCTCCTTTGGCGTAATCATACCAAGAATTTGACGAGGACTCTAGTTTTGCAAGTACACTATTGTGTTACATGCCTCTACCCACAAATGCAGTGGCAGGCCTTGGTCATGTAGCATAGATCTTGCAACTCTCACATTGCATTGATTCTTTCTCTCAGCTACTCCATTATGCTGTGGGTTGTGGGGAGCTGTCAGTTCTCTTCCAATCCCTTCTTTGGCATATATATTCTTGAATTCATTTGAAACATACTCACCTCCATTGTCTCCCTTGAAATACTTCACCTTATTACCAGTCTCTTTCTCTACTACTGCCTTGTATTATACAAATTTTGAGAATCTCTCATCCTTCTTCCGCATGAAGAAGATCAAACACTTTCTTAAGAAATCATCAATAAAAATAACATAGTACTTATGTCTCATAGTGGAGGCGGTTGAGAAGGGTCCAAAAACATCAGAGTGGAATCTCTCTAAGATTGCATTTACTTTGTTGTCTCAATCATGGAATGTGGATTTTACATAGTTCCCTAAGTTACAACCCTTGCAAGCATCCTACTACTCAAGTGATCCTTTAGGGAGGCTAGTGGTTATTTGTTGAATTTTTTTTAAGGTGCCATGATACAAATGGAAAAATATCCTATGCCAAAGATCACTGGCTTCACGACTCTACACCTTCTTTTCCTTATTGTTAATGCAACACAATCTTCCACATCAATTTTATACAATTTCTTCACGCGAACCCGATCTGCTTCACCTACCCAATAGGTATGTGCTTCAGAAAGGCTTTCCCTTTATTGAAGAACACATCATAGATATATTCTTCCAAAACTTCTACAAAGATGAGGTTCTTATTCAATCCTAGTACAAACATGACAACTTTGAGGTGAATTGGGGATCCTAACTCCCTCTTAAAGGTTACTATACCAATCTCAGTAGCATTGTACCTTCTATCATCCCTACACCTTATCATATCTACACATTATCATGTGGAATGAGGCACTTGAGTCTAAGTACCACACCCTCCCCATCACAATGCTAGCCATGCATTCGACCAGGGTAAAACATAACTTGAACTATGAAGCCAATGCTTCACCTGCTACTCCTGTTGAGTTCTTCTTGCTAGACTTTTTGCGTCAACTCTTTGTAGCATGGTGCCTAAATTCATGACAATTGAAGCATTTCATTTTTAAAAAGTAGTTCTTCTTATCCCCTTGGCTAGATTCTTGTTTGTTTTCAGATTTCTTCCCTTTTCCCTTCATTCCCTTTCCAGGCAATGCAAAATTTAATTCATCCTCTCCCTTGGATGAACTTCGATATCTAGTATTTCGCCTGATTTTTTCTTGTATCAAATCAGACCAAAAGCGTTCTCAATTTGGTAATTTCTCCCTCCCTTCACTGAGTCTTGGTATCTATGCTAGCTTTTGGCAGGGTCTAAAAGAGTTAGGCTGACTAGGTCAGTTTTTTCAACATTCACACCAACCCCTCCAAGCTCATCCTGAACTTGTGTAAATATGGTGATATACTATGGAATAGCATCATTCTTTTGCATCTTAATGTTTCAAAGTTTGTCTTTGAGGGCTAGTTTTCTATGGTCAATGTTATTCTTGAATAGCTAAATCAGTGCCAACCACATTACAAAAGGAGTTTCTTTTTCATGGAGATTTGAGACAATGTGGTCTCTCACTCCCTCCAAGATTATTCTCCTCGACTTTTTTGCGTCTTCATTTCATTAGGCTACATTCTAGGCATCAAATGATCCTTATTTTGGAATGTTTGTCTTGACATATTCTAGTAATCCATTGTCATCAAGTACTACCTTCATGTGATCCTTCCAGACAATTAAATGCGAGCTTCCTTCCAAGGCATATTTTAATCTCCATCCATTGAAGATCATTCTCCCAACTTTGAATAAATCCTTATACACTAAAGCTGTAAATTCGAGCCTCTTAAGGAAAAACTTCAAAATTTGTGTTCTAATGTGAATCTTGCTCAAATACCATGTAGAAATTTGGAGATAGAATTACAACTTCTCAAGAAATTTAATCTCAATGAAGAGACACAATTCTACTCTACTACTTTGTGGAAATTAATTCCAATTTAAAACAACATTCACAAACATGCACCAATCACATATACAAGTACACATATTTATCTAGGGGAAACCAACTGGTAAAAACCCTTAATCCTGCTTGCATTAATCAGATGAATAAAGAATGTATTACAATTGCTTACTCACTCTAAGCTCAACCTACAAATGAAAAACTATTCTCTATTTTCAATGAAAAGATCTGACCCAAACTTAGTCAATTTATGCCTCCACATGAGATCCTATTGTTGAAAATAATACTGAGAGGGGGGGTAAATCAGTATTATCTAGTCCTTTTAACAATTCTTCCTTATTTATACTTTGAATTATTTTTGCATATCAGTACCATAAAACAATGAGCATGAACAAGAAAAACAGACAGTCACATCAAAGAACACCAGATATAAGGTGGAAACCCAATGTGGGTGAAAACCACCTGCTGCAATATGTCTCTATCTTCTTTCAAATTAGAAACTCCTTTTACAATGGTCTTGTACTGGTGCAGTCCTTTACCAGTACGCAGGCTGCAACCTGCAGAGAGCTACAACTCTCTTCTCGTTTTCCAGTCTCTCCTGGAAGGGAGCTACAACCCCCTACTTCTTTTCAAGGACCACTTT
>APFE030037663.1:0-11420 GCA_000404065.3 Pinus taeda
TGAACAGGGTCTACCACAGGCCGGAGCGAAACCCCTCAGCAACAAAGGCGTCCCCTTGAAGCCAAAACAACTCTGATACCAAATGTAGGTTTTAACCCCGTACAGAAATTACCTGCATACGAATTCTAAATCACAAGAAAAATAAAAATGCGAGGCATAACACATAAAACACATATACATAGAGATTTCCCACTGGATCTCAAAACCGAGACTACCAGCTTGATTTTTCATTATGTTCCTTTCAATGTTACAATACATATTTATACATGCCGAAGCATCCAATACCATGGACCGAAAAACCATCACGTCCAATAACATGGACAAAAAAACCATCGCGTCCAAAACCATGGACCGAAAACCATCGCGTGCAAAAAACATGTGCGAAAATCATGCACAAAACCATAGGTGGGTCCGCCCAACCTAACATAGGGTCCAAAACCAAAATTTTCTGGGGCGCTGCCTAGGACCCCATAAAGTGGGGTTACAGGTACCCCTCAAACCCCCTGTTAATTATGTGGAAAGAATATAACACAACCCAACAGAATCACCACCATCAGTTCTAAGTCATATGCAAAATAATTTTGTTCGTACTCCTTAAGTTTCATTGATTCATAAGCTACAACCCTACCTTCTTGCATTAAGACGCCACCTACACCCTCCTTGCTAGCATTTGTACAAGCCATATTTTATTTGTTGGGATTTGCAATGCTCAACACAAGTGCAGTGGTAAGTAGATCAAATCTCTTTTGGCAGTTGGGGGTCCATCTAAAGGCTTTTCCTTTTTTCTGCAAAGAAGTGATAGGACATGCCACCTTAGAAAATCCTTCCACAAATCGCCTATAATATCTAGCTAGACCCATGAATGACCTTATGTCAGCTACATCTTTCGGTGTCGGCCATTCCATGATAGTTCTTATTTTCTCCGTATTTACTGCAATGCCATTCTTGGTGATGACATGTCCTAAGTGTTGGATTTGTTCCTTAAAGAAGTCACATTTTCTATATTTTGCATATAGTTGGTGTTCTCTTAAGACTTGTAGAACAATACGGAGATGTTCCTTATGTTCTTCCATGCTTGGAGAGTAGATTAGTATGTCATCAATAAATATTAATATAAACTTATATAATTATTAATGAAATATGTTGTTCATGAGATACATGAAGGTTGTTGGGGTGTTAGTTAGTCCAAAAGGCAACACTATGAACTCATAATGTCCATAATGAGTTCTAAATGAAATATGTTGTTCATGAGATACATGAATGTTGCTGGGGTGTTAATTAGTCCAAAAGGCAACACTATGAACTCATAATGTCCATAACGAGTTCTAAATGTTGTTTTCCTATATTCTCGTCCTTTATCAAGTTATGATGATATCATGAGTGGAGATTGATATTTGAGAAGACCGTTGCACCCTTTACTTGATCAAATAACTCATCAATATGAGTTAAATGGTATTTATTTTTAATGGTTAGATTGTTTAACTGATGGTATTCCATACACATCCTCAATGTTGCATGCTTCTTCTCAACAAAAAGCACTACAACTCCCCAATGGGACACAATGGGTCGAATATACACTTTATCAAGCAGCTCTTGTAGTTGCATTTTTAGTTTAGTTATCTTTGGTATGCTCATGCGGTAAGGGTCTCAAGAGACTAGAGAAGCTCCTAGAATTAACTCAATGTTAAAATCTATGTCCCTTTTTTGGGGGTAGGCCTAGGATTTCCTTAGGAAATACACCTGAAAAGTTTTGTATCACTAGAATACTTTCTATAGAAGCAAATTTATCTTTAAAATCAGTGTACGCACTTGTATTTCATAGACTTGGCAGCCTTTTCTAATGCATTTTTCTAACTGGGAGGCTATTACAGGTCTTATATGCAGAGGTTTCTGAATATGTTGTATTTCCTGCCTTTCTCCTTTCTCGTCCTGGTAATTAATGGTTTTGGTCTTATAGTTAATAAGAGACTAGTGCTTTTCCAACCAGTCCATAACTATAAGGACATCATAGGACCCCAGGGGTAACACATTAAGATCTTCCATAATAGACTAGTTAGCTAAACTTAGAGGGCAATTACTGACCTTGGACAAAACTCTTATTTTTTTCTCTTGTGGCTAGTTGTACAAACCATGGATTTTTAAATTTGACTGATTATAGTTTACACTATTCTACAATTTTGGGGCTAATATAACTTAGCGTAACCCCTAGATAGATTAAAATAGATAAAGATCTGTCAAAAACTTTACCTTCAAATTCAACCATGGTTGGTTGAAATTCTGCCTGATGGTCTTCAAGGGCGGCATTAATTTTAGGAATGCTCCTTACCACCTCTCCCATGGTAGATTGTTCTTGTATTTGTGATATTTGATCAACTCCTCTGCATTGTGGGCAGTTTTTGGCATAATACGGGCCTCCGCACCCCCAAAACTGTACAGGTGGTTTGTTATTTAATTATAATTCGGATCTACCATCTTGTTCATTCATTCTGTTTTCACGGAGTACCTTAAATCTGGGCTAATTTGCATTCATTTTTTGGTCAATTTGACCTTTAAATGATCCTTTGTTGCCTGGACCCTTGCTCCCTTTGTGGTTGGAAATAAATTTACTCCCCTTTTTGTCAGCCCACCTCTTGCTCAAATCTCTCTTTGGTTTGTTTTGCTGGTAACAGATCCATGTCTTACGAATAACTTCGTCCATGGTTTTTGGGTGGTCAAACTGCAACCGTTCTTTCATGAATAGTGGAAGACTACTGATGAACCATTGCACTTCTTATTTTTCTTCACATATGTAAGGGACATACTCAAGTAGTGATGTGAACATGGTTATGAACTCATCCATGGTCATTTAACCCAATCAGAGATCGTGAAACTCCTTCGTTTTTTCATCATAAAATCTTTATGTTAGATATTTCTCCTTGAAATATCTCTCAAACTTCTCCAAGGTTATGTTTCGTTCATTAACTCCCCGACTGTTTTTACTTCCTCCCACCATAATGTGGCATTTCCTTGTAACTGAAAAATTTCTAGTTGAGCCTTTAGATTATGGTCATACTCATACATCTAGAAATACTTGTTCATGTTAATGATCCATGCCTCTGCTACCTCTTCTTGTTCACCATCGTGTAGAGGAGGTTTTATTTTTCGAAAGTCTCCTTGAAGTTCTGATTTCTGTCTTTTTTGTGTCTTGTGATTTGACACATTACCTAATTCTTCTTCATGATTTTCTTCACCTCCTTATATCTCCATATTCTTAGTTCGATAATCTTTTTCCCATGTCATATATCCATTGTTCACGACTAGGGGCTAGTGGCCGTTGGTTTTTTCTATCTAATAGACTTTTCATAATTTTCTCTTGCTCCCACATTAATCATTCATTATCTGCTCGTAGCTCGGCCATCTCATCTTTTAGTTCTTGTACAGTTTCCACGATAGTTGTGTTAGTATTTCGTGGCTCATGTCCTAACTGTACCCATACTTCAGGATTACCTTCTTGAAATGTTGTTGGTCATGTTCCCATCATTGTTCGGTGTGGAGGGTTCCCAACTCTCCTCATGCTGACTGCTACCTACTTCCTACGTACGTATCACCATAGTTGTTATTTCATTATCCCAGACACCTCAGTTTAGCAACCTGAGTGCTCTGATACCATATGTCACACATCTACTCAGTCAATTTACATATATAAAAAAAATTTAACTTAATCCCTAAGACAAACCTTAGAAATCCTATTTAGCTCGAGAACATTACCATTTCCAAAGAAACCTTTATACATAAATTAATGCACATTGATCTTTATTATAATTAAATACATTTACCCAGGATTACATTCATGATACACTTCAGACTTTAGTCCAAAGATTTACAAAGAGTTTTGAAATCGAGATGAGGACAGTTGTCTGTCCCTCATGGTGGATCCTCTTACCATGTCCACTTGTTACTTACGCATGATTTTCCAATTAAATTATCTTGGTACATTATATTAATACCGTCGGTGATGGAGGTCCTGGTTTCATCCTGCATTTAACTCTTACCTCATGATTCTCCAACCTGCATTAACCCTGGCTAATAGCTGCTCAGCCTAGGTGGAGGTGGTACTTCGTTGGAGTTATCACTGTCGAACCTCGCTCGTCGTAACTTTGGGATCCACTCTGGATCGACGGCTTTAGTTTCTTTGCAATAATGGACAGAGGAGAGGAACCCTAGCATTCCTAACTTTCGAAATGGTATGGTCGCCATTCATTCCTCTTGGTTATTTTTTTTGGCCTGTTTTGGGAAATTTTGTTCATGGTTCAGTTACTCTATGCTAGAGGTTTGTATAACTTTGAGACTTTGTGCTACCTGTGGTTGTTGCTAGGGGTACCTAAAAGTTTGGGCTTCACTGATCGGTCATTAGGGTGTTTTAGCATACATGGGGTAGATATAATAACAGTCGGTTCGCCCCCTCGAGTTTACCAGGTAATCTTAATGGAGGTATTGTTGTTATTTTCGTCATTTGTCGCTATAGAATTTGGTGAAGCTTACTGATCCCTATTTTCCCTAGCCAGCCAAGGTGGAGGGTTTTGCAGAGACTTAGTGTTGGGCTAGACGCTGGTTAAGACCACCGTTCAACTCACTAGTCGACTTGAAAACCTTTTTATTTTCATTCTAGGTAATTATTCTATGTATGGTTTCTGGCTTGGTTCTAGAGGTTAAAGTTGTGACTCTGTAGGGAGCTTGACACTTGTTTTGTTGTGGATGCTATAATGAATACTTACTGTAATCTTGTATTAATTTAAGTTTATGAAGCCCTCCTGGCTCTGTACATTCTTCGGACTACACCGGCATGTCAACCATTTTTTAATCATTTGTATATTTATACTTAAGGCCGAGGGTGAAGTGATTCGAACCCTGGCGAGAAGGGTTCCAGTTTTGGTTCTACTATTTTTGAATGAATTTGTATGCCTGTGTGCGTCTTTATGCAATTCTTGGGATACAAGAATCGCCATTGTTATTTATTTTTCTTATGGTATTTATCCCTACAAAATTTCTGAGTGTGCTTGCTAGCTTTCCTCTTACACTTAATGGTTGAGTGGTACCACACTATTGTGTATTTAACTGTTTAAAGGATTATATATATACTTTGTTGCCTCTAGTAGTAAGGGTTTAAAGTTTTTAGCAAGGATAAGTCCTCGACTTCTATTTTACAATGTAATTTAAGGCCTTTTAAGAGAATATAGATGATTTTAATTCATTTCTTATATGTATATTGGGGAACCTAGTCGAGCTCTTCGATTTTGTTCGTGACTAGAAGTTCTTACTATGGAGCCTTCCTTACTTATTTAGTTGATTCCTAATTATTTCGAAAAAGAAACTACATTTCTATTTTTTTGGCTCTTAGTAGGAATGATGGTTTTGGCATGTTCGTGGCTTGGATATCCCTCTTTTTCTCCGTTTTTTTGAAAGGTTTGCTCAGTTGTATATTTTAAATAGAAGCTATCATAACAGATTTCTTTATAGTGGAAAAAAAATCTCTTCGTTGTTTTCCTAGCAGAGGGTTCAGTAATCTGGTCTTAACATGCTGGTAATTTCTATTGAGAATTTCTCACAATGAATGAAGTTTTATTCTTTGGTTCATAATTATGCTTAGATTCATATCGATGTTTAGCTTATAGTATAACTCATTTTGTTTCTATATAAACCATGAGTTCCATTAATATAATCATATCTCCCCTTTGCATGATTTTATCTATACGCATATTATCATAATAAATTTACATAACAATTTACGATATTTAATCAAGCTATCTCCCAAATCATTGAGAATGATCATTGCATTTTTATCATAAATAGAGCAAAATCTCTCAATAAGAAACAGGTAATATCACTTATTTGATTGTTGTCTAGCTTGAAATATCCCTATTTCAGTCTTGCAACTAGACCTGAAATTCTCTGTATCTTTGCCTCTCAACCTTGAGACCACTTCTGTAGTCTCCCCCCGAGTTGTTCCTGTTCACAGTAACTCCCTATTTTTCTTGAGACTTACAGTCTCACTGCCCTTTGGTTCAAACTAGACATGGCCTTATAAAATTGTCTCACTCCCCTCTGGTTCAAACCAGACATGGCCTTATAAGGCTGCCTGACATTTCAGCACAACATGTTCCTTAGTAACTTTTATTTTCTTTTTCCTCGATCTCAAATACCTCTATCCTCTTGATCTCTTAATAAATCCTCAAAAAAATAGTTTCAAGAACTCAGTTAGGAACACCTAACTGTTTTCCTAACTGATTATTAAGTAAAATAATATTCACTGATATGTCTTCATTAAAAAAAAGAATTAACTTCCAAAATAGTATTTTTAAATTAATAAAATAAATAATTGTTCAAACTGCCTAGAGGAAGACAGACAACTTCACAAATAAAAAAATATTTTTTCTAAATAATATTTTTTAATAAATGAAAATAATATTTTTAATTAAATTAAAATAACAATTATCACTATTTATATTAGTAATTATTATTATTCCAAATAATTAAATTATAACCTTTTATTATAATTAATTAAATTAATAATATTTAACCTTATAATTATAATTATTTATTTTATTATAACTTTTTATTCTATTGTTAAAGTCAATTATATTGATTTGACTGCAAGCATACATACTCTACCCTTCTTCTTTTTAATAAAAAGCACATGCTTTTAACTATTAGGCCCACTCTACCTATATACTAAATGTGTCACTACCCCTAATACTAATACTAGACATAAGACTTTTTAGATTATTTTTCACTTAAATATCACTTTAAAATATTTTTGAATCCCATGTTCCTAACACCATAGTTGTTAATTACACACTCTCGCATATCCCAAACATGTTGTTTAAAGATTCAATCTGACCCGTAAATTAAAAAAAGAAAGTCAACTAACCTACATCCACCCACAAGTGATTATATATACATCTATTGACAAAATATTAATGAAATATATGTAGACATCATTTTGAAATCGATATATTTTAGATTTATTTATCTAAATTCAAATATTTAGTAATATATTATATTTAAATTTTAAATTTTATATGAGAAATTAAATTGGTTATGAGTTAATCCATTTAATCGTAAAAAGTTTAAAATTTAAAATATATTAATATTTAATTCTTCTTATTTTAAATTATAACTTAATAAAACTATATATATTTTTACCCATAATCTCATTCAAATTTGTACTTTCTCTTTCTCAATCAATTAAATATTAATATTTTATTTCTTTACTTTTAATTTATAATTCAAAAATATAGGTTTTAACCCATAATCTCATTCAAATTTGTACTCGCTTTCTCAATCAATTGAAAGTGTTTTTTCTGTTGGAAAAAACTCATTCAAATTTATCATATCATCTTGACAAAACCACCGATGCTGATAAAAATATAAAAACAATTCCAATTAAAAATAATAAACGTGGTAAACAGTTTCTACTTCTGTGGTTTATGAAGCAGCGTGTCTCCATTCTTTGGTTTATTCCAGATAAACAGTGGAGATGTTCGCTTCCCCAATAGCACGCTAGTACAGTTCATTGATCCATAAACTAATTATTTGGAAATCGACTTTACTTCTAGCTCTGCTGTCTAAATATTTAAATTATTCAAGCGGATTCCAACACGTTTTGATCATTAACAAGCAGCTAATTTACGCAGCATATATTTATATATATATAATATATATATATATATATATATATATATATATATATCAGCTTTCTATTCGCAGAATCTACTTTCTAAAACATCACGGTAGATGCCATTCGAAGAAAATCGCATTGACTGAGTACTTCATGCCATGTGGCTCATTTGTACCTCAAAGTGTTCGATATCATGGTCATTCAATTAAATAATTAATTACAATTTAAGTATTTTTCATTAATTACCATTTAAGTATTTTTGTTTGTGAAAGTATAGATTTAAAATATTCTAGAATTTAATTGATGTTATGGTAATTTAATTAAATTAATTAATTATAACGTAAGTTTTTTTTTAATTATAAATTTTGTAAATATTAAGAAATTTAATTGATAGAAACTAGATTAAACAATTTGATCTCTGGTGTATTTTAAAATATTTCTAAAATTCACGATCCAATTAATTTTTTCTTGAGAAAAGCACATTATGCACATTATGATTTATTTTAATGTAAATGGTGTCATGAATAAAAAATATATATTATGACTTATTTTAATGTAAATGATGCCCATGAATAAAAAAGTATATATAGTTTAGGTTAACTTGGTTATTATGATTAATATTTAAAGTGAAGTCCAAACTGAAATTTTTTAGAATTGAAAGATTAATTGTTAAAAAAAATTCCCAAATTTAAATTATAAATTTAAATTTTACATTAAAATTCTATGCATTTTATATTTCATTGGTTGTTAAGGTAAATAGTTAATATTTTTATAAAAAAAAAAGTAAAAAAAATATTGAATTGGGAGATTTAGTTGACACTATTTAGAATTGGAATTGCATTTGGAAAGTGTAAAAATGGGATTTGTTTATAGAACTATTGGTGTTGAAATTGGACTGGGAAAGTATTGGTGTTGAAATTGGACTGGGAAAGTAAAAAGAATATGTGTTTTATACATTTTTATATTTTTATTTTTTTATGAGTCTTCTTTGGGAATGAAAATATTTTTTAGTTAGAAAAATATGTATGATATAGTGATCATTTTGAAAAGACAAATAATCTATTTCTATGAATTTGCGATGATTTTTATGAAACTATATATTATTATTAGATTCATAACTTCCATGAATCCATATATTATTATTACAGAGATTGTTAGTCAGCCCCATGTTTGCACTTTAGAATCAAGTGAGCATGATTCTTAATAAGCTAAGCAACTTACTTATACTCCAAAGTTTCAATATTTTCATGGTTAGGATTTTTTTTGTGAGACCTATTTAGCTATTTTTCATTGGGGAATATTGTTATTTGGCGACTTAAAATATATATGTACATTTCTTTTAATTGGGCAATCTTGTTATTGGTACTAAAATATTTATAATTTCTTTTATCAAATATAGATCTAATTGATATGATTGATGTTTTTATATTTTAGTATACTATTAAAATAGTAATATTTGTAAATCAGACAAGAAAAAAAGAAAAAGAAGCAACTGAAACATAATTATAATCCTAAAATCATGTTAAATCATATAATGTAATATTAAATTAAAATCATTTATCTTAAAATTAAAATTTAAAAAAATTATGAATGTCATATAAATATGAATTTGATCCAATTATCATTAATAAGATTACAAATATTTATTAATATCTCACACTTCTTTAATAAATTTATTAAAACTTTTTATATGACAACTTTATACTTAAATCATTTTAAAAAATTATAATCACAAAATATATATAGATATACATATTCCTAAAATTACAAACTCGAGGACTACACACATTCATAAAACATCTCCCGTATCAGAGTTGTAGCATAAGTCTTTCGTGAGGTTTGTCAAAACAATACAGAGGTTCGCGTATTGCCCCCGCCTAAAAAATACATAGAATTCATGCTTGTTCTTATCCCGATTCCCGACCCTGTTGTTTAAAACATATTCATAATTTATACACTGCTGTGGGGCTGAGTTTGTTGGTTGAAACTCATGAGGGATCAAAATCATATTGGGTATATTATCTTATTATGGTATATTTTACATAAAAAACATAATCATAATTTAAAATTTGAAGTACACAATTTCTAAACATACTCAAGGTCTTCCATAAATTAAGTCCAGCAATTATCTATTCACCCTGTGCCCAAAAAAACATACTCATAATCTAAGATTCGAAATTTTCGTATAAAGGTACACAACTTCTATTCATATAAACAACTTTTCTTTCGACATTGATATCTTCTTACATTTTATTAAACAAACATCAAACTCCTGAATCACCACGTCTAGTAAGTCCAGACACTGCGATGAAACATTCCATTAATACACAAAATGATTACATAAAAGATGCTTCAGTCATTCAATATTAATATGATATAAAATGAAAATTCAATATACCAAAGGAGCACACTGATACATAAGAAAGCTATTTAATAACTCGAACTGGGGGAAGATATATTTCTATGCTTTAGGTTCTTCCTCCCAAGGCTTACAAGTAGAATATAACATAAATCGTATTTGCCGACCACAGAATGGATGCGACAGTAACAACACTGTAATAATACTCGGAAGAATTTACTATACTGGATCTACATTGAAATCTAATCTCGAATCTCTATCATCACCGACGTCGTATATAATCAAAACCAAGAAAAATGTTTCCAGGTTGCCAAACGGTGGGCCTATCAGATTGTAAATTATTTATGTAGATCTCTCCAGGTAGTCATAATATCGAGCTTCAGACGGCGTTCTCTGCAATTCCAAGTCCTTGTGAAACCTGTCGATGAAAACTCCTGCAGCCATGTCTACATCCTGATCTTCACCCCCTGCATAAATGCAACGTTGAAAAGTATTATCTTGTTCATAGCGAATAAGGCGGTGCGCATGACAAGTATCTTCAAGCCTTGCTGCTGCGGAATTGGAAGTAGATGAGGAACCAGAAACAGCTCGAGGCGGCTTCTCTTCTGCTGGCTTCACCACTGAGCTTGAATGTCCCTGACGTCGATTCTTCTTGTTTTTATCTGTGGTGTGTCCAGGTATCAGTCTAGATAACCACTTTCCGGCCATCTAACAAGATGATAAAATAGAAGTAGAGTCAAATATGAATTACTAACTAAAATTCGGTTCAGGATTAAAAAAATCCAGACAGGTTAAGTCTGAGAAAATACTAATTTGTGGGGAACTTCCTCACAAATTAAAATAAAAAACTTAGAGAAAAGTAAATGAAGAAAAACAAACGCAGGAGGACAAATTAAAGCTGAAAGTTAAAACGAAATGAACGATTGGTCTCAGATCTCTCTATATATATATGTATGCAATCTTTGAATAATAATAAATTACATTGTGAACGGCGATGCCGATCTATTTCCGGTGGAGATATTCGTTTCCGGAAGAATCCGTGAGGACAGTTCATTTCTTCATTAATTAATTAATTATTCGGAAATCCTCCTCATATAAAATATTAAACATAGCGATGGAGATTCGCACGCCTTTCGATTTATTGATAATGGGGGTCAGTACGTTGATTTGCGCTCTTCCCAAACATGGAATCTAAAAAGTCACAATTTTCATGTGTACAACTTTCGGAGTTGTCTATAATGCGACTTTTTGGAGATTCCGGTGACGGAATCCGGCGGAAGAAATGAGGTTAAATCTTGATTTTTAGCAGTTAAAATGGTTTTTTAACTGCATATTTGGATTCAGCGCCCTGAAAACCCCCTGGGAGCCATTGATTGTGCAGAAACTAGCTATCAAACTTGGGAT
>APFE030037665.1:7868-24708 GCA_000404065.3 Pinus taeda
AATATTTATTAGTTTTTAGTAAATTCATTCACTACGTATTTGATTCTAAAATCTCATAGAACATAATACTTCATTCATTATGAAAATCTAATTAAAAAAAAACATTACAAACTATATCTAAATCTAACTTCATTCATTATGAAAAATTAATAAAAGAACATTACAAACTATATCTAACTTTTTTCATTAGGAAAATCTAATTAAAAAACATTACAAACTATATCTAACTTCATTCATTACGAAAATGTAATAGAAAACATTACAAACTATATCTAACCGCAAATAAAATAATTATGTTTAAACAATGCGAGAGTTTTCACCATTCGTAGAATTTTTGCTTTAACCAAATGAAACTCATGAAATCCTTTTTATAGTGGGAAGGCAATCGTATACATTATTCAGACGGTGATTTATTGATATCTGTCATAAAAATTTGTCTGGGGTGGAATGTGGAATATATGGTCTAGGATTTCAAACTAGATGAAGATGAATACTCCAGCTTCTATCTAATGATGTATTGCTAAGTTTCTATCAATAATTAATGATGCAATTTTCAATTATTACTTAATAATGCTAAGGTGTCCATTGTGTGCATATTGATCCATTGAATAAGATAACATAAGTTTGAAACCCCCTAGACTAAGATTGTGCATATTGATCCATTGAATAAGCTAGAACCAGATGGAAAGTTAGGAAAAGGGATTAGTGACTATGTAGTTACAGAGTTGAAACAATCAAGGGGAGCCTTCAGCCTTGAGACTACACAATTCGTAGTTTAAGCTGGGCTGACCGACAAACTCCACAACTATGGAGATCAGTATGACATGATGAGGGGATGAGCACTATGAGAGAACATTTCATAGTTCCCAGAGGCAAGGGAGGTTGGTCCATTAAACAGTTGTGTATTTCAAGAGATCAAGGATGAGCTTGAGGCTAGAAATTGTGTAATGCATAGTTAGGGCCAAACCAGGAGAAGGAATTACACAATTATGGTAGTCAAGGTCAGGCATAGAGCACTGAAATTGCGCAGTACAATAGTCTTAGGAGGAAGGATCTGTGCATTATGCAATACGAAGTGGTAAGGTCATGACCCGATGACTGATACTACGTAGTGTGGATTTCATGGAGGCTGCGTGATGCTAGGTTTCCTGGTATGGAATATTTTTAGAAAATGAGTAAGTGTGAGATCGGTGAGACTGATGTAAACAATGAAAAAGACTTCTATTGTGATAACACACTTACACTACTTGAAGACACAATAAAATAGATCAATCTAGATACATGACAATGCATTTCCCTCTGCTTGACATCTTTACGACAACTTATGACAAGTGTGACACTTAAGATACACTTTGTAACCACCATGATGACACTTATACGACAATGCTTAAAACTTTGGAAATGAGTGTGGAAGATGCTTAAAAGGTTATAATATCTCATTTACATGAAGGTGACTTCTTGAAACCATCAGAACATGCTTATATACATGATGCGACGACTAACATGTGAAAATACAACATTTTTCCTATCTTTCAAATGGGACAGAAATGCCTCAAAAAACACATGGAATGAGTTTCAATGTTTGAAACAACAATGTATAAGACCAATGAAGGATCTGAAATTGAGCCTAGGCAAAAATTTGACAGTGTTGTAGAAACAATGATACTTGGCAACCAAGTCGATATTCTAGGTGGGGTTCGTATTGCAAATGTTGTGAGGTCTAATTTGGACTTCATGTCGGGGAGACCCCTTGGTTGACAGATTTCTAGCAGCCCCTAAAAATCAATGTTGGATAGGGGTTCCTCTGCTATAATGGTTGTAAATATAATTAACTAAGCATTTCTTGAAAGTATTGCATATGTATCTTGTATGTGAAGCGATAGGAATTCCATGCTCAATTTCTTGAAACAAAAATATTATGTATCTACATGCATAATAGCTAGTGAGTTATTTGTCTTTTGAAAAATAATATATATCTGCTTGTAGAAATAATGGTTAGTGAGTTAGCTTTCGTTTGGAAAAGAATATGTATTTGCATGCATAAATAGTAGTTAGTGAGTTATATTTCTTGGAAAATAATCGTGTATTTATACATAAAAAGAATAACTATTATGTTATATTTCTTGGAAAATCAATGTGTATTTTTATGTACAAAAATAATACCTATTGTGTTTGAGAGATATGTGTTCATATGCAGAAGAATAATAACTATGGTGTTATTTTTCTTTTGGAAAAATAATATCTTTTTACATACAAAGATAATAGTCATTAGGCTAGCTTCTTTTGGAAGAATAATATGTATTTTCATCCACAAATATAATAGACACTATGTTAATTCTCTATTAAAAGAATATGGGTAGTTGCAGTGGTTCATCTTTTATAAAATAATGTGTTTCGATGTAAAGAAAATAATAATTTTTGGGGTGTTTATCTTTGAAAATATTCCCCTCTTTTAGTGTGAAGAGATGGTGATAAAAATGGAGGTTATTTCTAATGTTAATGTGTTCTTGTGGACAGAAGTAGAATGTAACGATTTTCTCTTTCTTATGATACATGTGAAGTAGGGATAAATGAACATGCCTTGATGATATTTATACAATTTACCTTATCTATATGGGAATTTGAATGGTTGGACACAGTTCATAACCATACAAATGCATGGATAAATAAACATGTTTTTGGTAGCTATGTTCTTTTAAGTAATGTATGTGTGGTATCAATAATAGAGACATATCTCGAAATTTCGAATAAATTTTATTTATGAACATGAAAGTATGTGTGAATCATAACTAGGAAATCTTTATTATCTAGATTTGATAAATATTTTGTAGTCATGATGTTAGATTTCACTGATGATAGTAATTGCAGGAAAGGACCGCGACTTATGCAGGGGGTGGATTATGTTTAACAATATGGAAGGAAATGAACTAATGATCCATGTAGATTGATAGATTGTCAACACAAGATAATCTATTCTAGGGAACAACTAGGCCACAAAGAAACAATGTTTCAGGAAATGTGGGGTAAATGATATCATGACTAATGTAATAGCTTCTAGCTAGTTATGTTTGAATTTGAGACGATATTTCTTTGTAATACTTTAAAAAATGGTCAAGTGATGGATCCCACTACATCCATTGAGTGAGGTGTGGATGGCCTCATGAGATGTTTAATAAAATAATGTTTGTTGGTTTTGCCATTCGGGTTTTCCAATGTATATCAATCCATTGATGTGTTACCTATTTTCTATTCTAATGATGTTGCTTCCTTCCATAACGTTAACAATTGAATCATCAAACACATGATAAAGTAACTTAATTAAATAAATAATGATAATGATGTAATGTTATAATATGAAGCTTTATGTCAATATGCTACAACACTGGTTTTTATGTTATGAAACCTATTATTCAATTTCTACATTTACTTTATGTAATGGCGATGATTCTATCTAAATGTCAGTTAACAAATATAGAGTAAGTGATCGGGAATATTACATACTAGTAAATTCTATAAAACTTTTCTAATCCTATGTATTTTTACACGAGGTTTACCAAGGAATTTTACAAGGGATATCATAGTGAAGTTTGCAACACTAGTGCCTTTTGGGAATCCATAAGAAGAAAATAAGTAAAGGTATGATGCTAATGGATATCAACTCAAGTATGGAAGTAAAAAAAGTTACATGGTAATGTATGCAGTAAACTGCATTTGACATGAAATGCATGATGGCGTTAGTAACCACATTAAAGAATGATAAGTGTTATTGTCTTCTTTAAATAATAATTTTTCTTATGGCATATATTCAATAATAACACTATAATTAGTGATATTATGGATTAACTACCAAAATTTTCATGTACACTCTATAATAATGCTTAATGGTGCATCTAAATAAAAATGATTAGAGTTACAATGCATTTTTTATAATAAAAAATGAATGTAGAAGGTTAGGGTTTTCCTTGAAATGGACAATATAATATTTTAAAAACATTGAAAGAAACCCTTTGAATGTTGAAGATAAATGATGAGTCAAGTGGTAGGTCTTGACTATAATGACTAATTGTCAATTAACTCCTATCATGGATTCTGATTGAGTTTGTGATGGTTGGTAACATTGATTATTTAAAATATTGCACAACCTTTCATAAATTAGTATTGCATTACTAACTAGTAAACATATCCCCGAAGTCATATTGCAATATGCATAAATCAATTTTGATTGAAGACCATTAAAAGTTATAAGCAATGGATAGTGGTAATTCATTGCATGATATTGGTCTAATGGCATCAACAAATTATCATTTTTGAGGTTTATTGGATTTCTACCATAATTTTTATTGACACTCAAGTATTAATGGAAAATTATTATTCTTATTTGAGTAAATCTTTGTGTAGCCTTTTATGCATACATAGGAAAACTGTGATGACTACGAAAGCGGATATTATTTAACAATGCATACATGTCACTATAAGGTATTTAATGCTACAAAGAACTTAGATCATGGTAATAATAATATCTCTAAAAGTGACTAATAAATAGAAATTTAATTGTTATAATTAGAACATAAAGGAAAAGGGGTTGTGGTTTTGCATATGAAAGTACATAAATGATAATTTGTTCAATGAGGGAAACCAAAATTATTTTATAGTTTAATAATGTACTAAAATGCATGAGATAAAAATGAATTATGTATGTCCGATCAACTTAATGATAGAACTAATGGTAATCAAATGTTGTTTATTATGCTATTTTCTCAAACTGCACAACTCAACAAGTTGATGATTCAATGATGATGCTAGCTGGTATGCATCCTACACATAACAAATATGTTGATTTCATCCTTTCAAAATTTCATATATTGTATGTGAATTTTGTGGTGGCAGTACATATTAAATCTAATAAGTTAATTCTATTGTGTTTTGAACATCTAGTGTCTTTGTTATCATCACTAAATAAAAATTTGGATGACATTTTGAATCTATTAGCATTACTAATTTATTTAACCAAGAAAAGTTTGTGTGACTGACCTTAATTTAGTAATGTTGCATCATGACTGTTGATTGAATACATGTGTAAAGGAAATGTCATTTTGCATGAATTAGTGACTATGGTATTTTTGAAGGTCATGTTACGTTAATTGTTGTTGTGGAGAACAACTTTATGGAATCTTTGTTTTAAATTTCTTATCCATAAAGCCTAGAAGAGGTTTATGAAATATGGATAGGACTAATACCTTGCTATTTTGTTGAAATATTGAGAACAATTATGCATGTGAAATTGAAATGTATCTTGAAAATATTTAACAAAGATGTTTTGTAAATAGCAACATTTTGTAAAAGGTATGGTTTTCTCAACAATAGTTGTGACTAATTTCGCTAGTTTGATTAAGAAAGGATAGCTTAATGGTAGCATTGTGGTGTAACTAAGATTCTAGTAACATGGAATACAAGAAATAGTGGAGGGTAAAACGTTGTAATGTGATTCAAAATTGAAAATGTGGAAGTATAATGTTTATTGTTATCATATGAAAGATTAGTATTGTTTTTCTAAATTTCATGTTGATTATTATGTGGAAATTTGAAATAAACACCACATGTATGACATGAGCTATTAGTTATGATTTCCTCTCAACTCTACTATTACAGAATATCGGGATTAGGTTGATGGTCAAGTATGATTACATAATGTACATAAATGTACCTTATGCTTTAATGTTAATATAAATTGGTTGGTTATATAAAATACATTGTGAAAATGTGCTAAAGAGTATTTCACAGCCTAGAGAATTATGTGATAATTCTAAAAGGCCCTAGGAGGGCTATATGCAGAGGCATTTTCCTACCCAATTTTTCTCTCCTTAGAGATAGATGATCTTAGTAAGGGAAAAGGGTTGGCCAATATGGTGGAAGGGGAAAATCCTAGGGCAACCTTGTCGACTTTGGAGCCCATAGGACGAGGCCCAAAAGAGTGAATTGTTGAGCTCTAAATTCCTTAGGAGAAGACATTTATGGAGGAATCTTATGTTGGACCCAAAGTGGTTAGTGAAAAACATAATTTGGATGTAGAGTCATCAATGAAATACTAGGTTGAACCCAGTGGAGTCATAGGAATCCTAGGTTAGATCTAGTGCAGTCTCTGTCATAAAACTGTTATGGATCTGAAATTTTCTCAATCTGGTTAGTGGAAACGAGTTCTTATTGGTTGAGGGGAGCACTATTTTTCCCACTGTGGTTTTCTTAGTAGACTAAGTTAACTAAACAAGTAAGTTATGCATTAAAATTAATTTTTTGTATGATTGTGTAATAATTTTCTATACATCCTTAAAGGAAATGATCCTAGTGCTCGGAAAGCAATTTCTAGAATTGTAGTTCCTCTATTGTATTTCAAGTCTTGTGTATTTATTTAATGTGTGCTAAGATAGTATGCACTTGGTGCAATTATTGATCATTTCGATGACTAGATATCTAGGTGCTCTCTCAATACTTGTAGATAAATTATGATTACAATATCAGGTAACATTGCATAAATAGTTAATAGTTGAAAATGTTGTGATTTAGAGATACTAATAGGATATGTTAGTCAAACACTATAAGGTGTTTTCCATGGAGCCTATGAAACCACCCTAGGTGCTTTCTATTGGGTTTCCAAACCACTCTTAGAGTGTTTTCCATAATTGATAAACAACATGTGATTAAAATTATCACACAAAGTGACCATGATTTCGAAGAGTAATTGACAAGTAACAATAAGTCGGTATAAAGACTTTGTTTCTTTCTATGAAATTGAATAATGGCTAAGTGATTCAAAGTGAAAATTGAATATTTTTGTAGCTATAGATTCTTATGATTATAGATAAAAACATTATTGTTTAAATTATTGTTATTTCATGGAAATAAGACCCTTCATATTGAAGGGGAAGGATTCTCCTTTGGTTGTTCTAGGATAGATGCATTAACTAAAAGTTAATGATGAACACTGAGGACAATGTTATCTATAAGGGGGGAGTATGTACATCGATAGGCCCCTTTTTTATTGATAAAAAGTAATATTATTTGTTTTAAATTTACTTCAATTAGTTACAAACCAAGAATTAGTTATAAAAATTATTATAACATCAATGAAACTAAATTACATCCAAAATTAAGCTCACATAAAATCATTTAATAATGGGAACAGAATATCATGACTAGAGTCATTTTGCTGGCCACACTTCTACAACAATATACAATGAGAAGTCCAAAACTACATCTACATGCCCAACCAGTCCTCTATTTCCTTTCTCTACATTGTTCTTAGAAATTGCACATAATTCTCTAGTTGCCTCTTTCTACCTTGCTCTGCATTCCCTTTAAAAACTATGCAAACATGTCTAGTAGTTCCCCTACTACATGTCCTGCACTGTTCTCCAAAACTATGTAACCAAGCTTAGTAGGTCCCTTGTATCCCTGCCCTACACCACTCTTGAAACTGCAAATAACTTCCGAGTTGTCCCTCTACAGTACCTCTTTGTCTTCGCTCTAGAAATTGCGTAGAAGTGCTCCCCCTCAGGGTCCCACCTTGTAGCTGACACTAGTGACCTTCACTTCACAATTCTGCCTCCCAACAGTCACTGCGCTACTTTTCCCAACATTGTAGACTATCCTCCCAGAGTTCCTCATTCCAACCTAAGTTATGCTTTACATTGTCTCAATGAGTTATCCGCTATACTTGTCACCCAAAATATGAGAACAATGCATCATGCTAGACTAGGAGGTTTTGGATTTGATGTCATCCCGTCATGAGTGAATTGCAGTAATAGGTACATTGGTAGATCATGGCGAGATGACGAATGGAATGAAGAAGGCACATACATGCTAAAAGACTTTCTTGCATCTGGACAAGCATACCAAGCATATTAAGCAACAAGTGAAGGGAACACATGTAGTGAACCATGATCCAAGACCAAGACCATCGAAGACCCCACAATACTATGCCATGCATAGGAGAAGACAAAGAACACCAAGAGCACATCCATCACTCAGTAGCGCAACATCTTGACATGGACACCACAATTAGCTAGTACATGTCAGCAGTGTCATGTCACGTTGTGTCATGAGATGTCATGGCCACATCACCACTATGGGCCATAGCCATTGTAACTGAATGTAATGCAAAGTGAAGTCCAATGGATGCACATAGAAGTTGAAGAATCATGTTAGTTGAAAATTCATGGGAAGTTGAATAGTCACGAGGATAGTCCAAGAGTCACAAGGGTCAAGAATCACCCTTGGCTATATATACCCCTCCCATTATATGAGAAAGGACTTTTCACCTTGGCTCCTCCCACATAGTCTGGAAATTTTGTAGCATGTTCTTTGAGGAGCGAGGAGTGGCTCCAATGTCCCACTACTGGGACTAGTCATGTATGGTGTAGATATGTTTCTTAGGACGTTTTATTAATTTAGAAGCCTGTTAAGGACAACACATTTTCACGCATGTTTTGTACATGTTTGTAAGACTACTCTTTAATCATTCGTGATTCATGTATTCTTAACCTATACTATGATAGTTAAAATAATTTGGTTATTTTAGCACTTACATTGTTGGAGATGTGTTGTATTGTTTATCACTTCTATCTCGTCCTTGTGGACTACTCCATACAAAATTAGACAGACCATTCTTGCTTACTGGTTATAAAAACCGTCACCTCCATGTGGACTACTCTACTGGATGGTGTATGTGTTTTCTCTTGCACTTTGGTTTTAATGACTGTCGCATCCACTGTGGGATACTCCACTGCATGCTGGAAAAACCCTTGTTGATTCACGTGTGTCTCTCCCTGGGTGGTACTACTACCTCTCATCTAGACGCTCACTTTACTCTCTCCCTTTACATTAAGAGAACTCAGACACAAGTTACATTATGCACTCACCAGGCAGACTCACCTCGATTGTTGAAGATACAATGATAACAAACTCATGTGTTGAACAACAGGAGCTAAGGAAAATTACTAATATAATGGAAACTAGACCATCATACCGGATGGGACTTGTACACCAAACAATGTGAGGTTTGGTTGGGACTTCATACAGGGGAGATCCCCTAAATGTTGGCGGGTCCAACACTGTCAACATTTATGGATCTAGAATGAGGGCCCCACTCATCTATCATCTAGTAAAGGATGTAACACACACTCCCTCTACACGCAACTCTGATGTTGGTTATTTGCCACCCCCCAGACACAAACAAGAAATCTCGTATCATTACATCCACTTTATCTATCCCATCACCCGTCAATTTTCTAAAGTTGTTGGACTAATTCTAGGAGTGCACATTCATCCCTATTCATAGAAAAAGAAAATTACTACTCCCACAGGAGTGGTAGTCTCTTCTGTGGAAGAAGTAATCCTCACCACTCTTGATGTGCTAGCAGAAGTTGTTGAAAACAAAGAGGAACCTCCAGTATTTTGAGAGGTAGAAGAAGGCAACCTCATAATCTTGTGCTTATGTTTCAACATAGGAGGTTGAGGGGAAGGCAACAAAGGAGACGAACCAACATATTTATAGTTAGAACCATTAGATTAAGAAGAAGACGAGGAGGACAAAGAAGAGGACAACATGGTTGGCCAAAATCTAGAATGGATGAGCGAGGGCCCATTGGCACTCCTGGCTATCTTCCATAAGATCCCAAGACACGTAGATAATTTGTTAACAAAGTATGACCCTGAAAAGATAGTGAAGGCAGAAGATCACTTAGACACGTTCTACCTACATCTGTAGACACTCGAGGTACATTATGAAAACATATCATGCAAATTGTTTCCATGTACCTTAGGTGGAAAAGAAGTTGTATGGTACCACAACCTTCCTATGAACTCCATTCAAAACTGGGGGGTGTTCAACAGAATTTTCCTTGAAAATTTTGCTAAAGACAAAACCCCCGTCATGTCGCTAAAAGAGTTGGGTAGTCTCAAGATGGAGCAAAAGGAAAAAGTCAAATATTTCAATGAGAGGTTTAACCAAATCTTGAACCAGTTCACAACAAACACCAAACCTCACGACTCCATCACTATTGACGACTACACATCTACACTACTGACAAACATTGCGCAGTTCATTAAGCAAGCTGTGAAACCAACACTATTGGAAAGATGCCAAGAGGAAATTGTTGTGGAGAAATACCTATGTTCTATTGGAGCCATTGTAGATGACAAATAAGCTAAGGACTACAAAGAAATGGGCAGGAGGTCTTAGGCTACTGTGAATAAGGAAAGGGAAAAGGAAGCAAGTGAAATTGAGAGCCTTACTCGTCTCGTCAAGTCCTTGATAACAAAAAATTTAGAACTCAAACAACGAACGAGCTAGACAATCATGAGCAGTAGGCATCCCAAGTTGACGTAGAGGAAGAATATGATTTCCGACAGCAGCAATAGCCTCCAAGCCAAATTTGCACAGATCTCTAACCTTGTGCTCAACCCGGATGTGATCACAATAAAGCATTACTACAAGTTCCATGACGAATGACATTCAGAAAAAAATTGCTCAGGATGGAACCAAGGAATGAGCATTTTGGCTACATAGTTGACCAACCGATTCGATGTCAATGAGCAGGCTCGACCTAAGGATGAAGAAGAATAAGAATAAGCTATTGCATCTGATGATGCTTCAAGTGTTGGGCATGTAATCAACATCTATCAATGCGCTCACATTTCCTAGAAAACAACCACCAAGAAGGATCCTCTGAGCGATTGTCTAGGCCCAAAGAAAAATAATCGATACAAATTGATAATTTCAGGGGGCCCCACTGTGTTTAAGATATCGAAAGAAAAAGTAAGACAACATATTCTTAGAGCAGTTGATCCGCTGGTCAACTCAAAACATAAAACTCAAAGCAAGTCAGGGAAGACAACTACAACAAAAGGTATGTCCATGAGCAGCAAAGAAAAGAGAAACCTACTAGACAAATCGAACACAAGTCTACCCTAGACATCTTAGTGAGTCTTCCCTCTCTGGACTAAATTTTTTTTGAAGACATGAAAAAGACTTGTGCGAACATATCTCTATATGAGTTAATCAAGATCACAGGTCAACAAGACATTCTTGTGTTCGCACTACGAAAAAATTCCACAGACATTGTTACCTCTTCCAGTAAGGGACCAAGTCAGTCTGCGTACTCAACATGCTCTGTGTCAAGGAAACAAACTCGCTTGTCCCACCATTTTTGTTACCATTCGAAATATTCAACTTCAATGTTCACAATTGTTTGGTTGACTCTGCCGCATCAATGAATCTCATGACACTCTCCATTGCTAAGAAGATGAATTCTCAATGGAGTATCACAACTATGTAGATCATCCAAATTGATAGAACATGTGTGCCAACCATTGGTGAACTCTGGGATGTGATCGTTTGGTTATTGTCCAATGGATGATTTCATTAGTGCATTAAATTTTTGAATTTGGATATCCTAAAAGAATATGGCTTACTAATCAATAGAGACTTGTCTAGCAAGCTACAAGGATACTTTAATATGGACTAGTCACACTTATGGCTTCTGCACAATGACAGAAAAACCGGATCTGAGTTTTGTCAGAAAGATACATGGAACACAACGTGACTCCCTTGGATGGTCAAAATGAACAGTTGGCCTTTTCAGAGCTAATGTTCGGAAATTTTCTTCTAGAAACACAACTAGGGCATTATCTTGCATAGCTAGCCCCCACCCCACCAAACAAACAATTGGGTCTCCTTCCTTGCCCAAATTATGAAAATGAAACTTGTACAGTACATTGTAACAATAATAGTAGTGTAGTAGTACTAGTGTGGTAAACAATCCTTGTACAAATAATATGTGGACCTTATATTTTGACGGATCCAAGATAGAGGAGAGATCTGGAGCTGGTTGTATCTTGACAGACCGATTGGAAAGGAAACATTAAGTCTCTAGCCGCTTGGGGTTCCAGTGCACAAACAATGCCACTGAGTATGAAGCACTCATTTTGGCCTTACAAAAACCCATCAGCCTCAACGTTATTGTGCTAAAAGTGGTAGGTGACTTAAAGATTGTGGTGCGTCAAGTATGTAACATTATACAATGTGTGAGACCCTATCTTAAGAGTTATCAACAAGAAGTATGGTGAATTATATCTAACTTCCAAGTTTTAAATATTGTTTCTGTACCAAGAATGCATAATGTAGCTGCAGATACTTTGGAAAGCCCAACTTCTAGGATGACACCATTGAGGGATAGATTTTTAGTTGAAATTTTGTATAAGCCATCTGTCCCTGGTAACATAATTAATTTACGTTCTTTTTATGAACACCAACATATACTACATTTCATGTCTAACACTGACATCTTCAAACATCTAGCACAAGCAATATCTATAGAATGTAGTTCATGACAGTAAAGGAAACCTCATCCCCAAGGGCGTGGTATCACTCAAAAAGTTGTATGACCTACAAAACTACTTTCAGGGGCACGTGATTTCCAAAACCCACAGTTCCACACTATTGTATGAACATATCAATTTTGGAACAGACAAACATACAAAGTTTGTGAATCTTGGTACATGTTGAACACCACAAGAGTGGTAAGCTTTTGCTCACCTGTTCAAACAATAACGTGATGTGTTCACGTGAATGTATGATAACTTGAAAGGATATGACACATGAATAATCCAACACGTCATTCCAATCAAGGAAGGGGCCAAGCCTTCTTAGCAGAAGCTAAGGAAAGTGCAACCATCACTTGAGCCCCTCATATAAAAAGAATTTACTAAGCTAGTGGATGCTCAGATCATCTACAAGGTTCATCATTGCAAGTGGGTTTCAAATCTAGTTCTTTTTAGAAAGAAGTCCAGGGAGATTTGTGTGTGCATTGATTTCTGAAATTTGAACCGTGCCTCAGACAAAGATAACTACCCAGTGTCTTCTATGGAGCACATATTGTAGACATTATCTAGAGTAGAGATATTTTCCTTACTAGATGGTTTCTCAAGATAAAATCAGGTTTTTGTAATAGAGCCTCCAAATTGAAGACAACATTTTGTATCAAGTGGGGTACATTTTCTTATAGTAAAATGTCGGTTAGTCTGGTAAACTAAGGAGCTACATTTTATCTCGAAATGGACAACTCCTTTTGTTGTCTCATCAGAAAGATCATAGAGGTTTACCTCAATGACGTGATCATCTTTTCTGGACAACGGTTAGACCACCTGCGTCATCTTAAGAAAATATTTGAATGATGTTGGAAGTATGGGATATCCTTGAATCTGAAGAGGAGTGTCTTCGTAATGTTTCAGGGTAACCTCCTTGGGAAATCATTACCAAGAGTGGGATCAAGGTAGATCCAGATAGACTTCATACCATCACACAAATTCTTAGTCCTATGAACATAAAAGCTATGCAGTCTTTCCTAGGGAGGATCAGGTTCCTTAGAAATATCATATCTGATTATGTGTAGATTGTCAAACCCATTCAAGAGATTACCAATAAGGACATGGTGTACAGTTGGGGAAAGAAGGAAAAGGAAACGTTCACCTAAATTAAGCAAGCTATAGTAGAGGCACCTGCACTGTACAGCCTAAACTTCAATAACTCTTTTTCCATATGTTTTCTTCTGACTCTTCACTACAACTATTTTCACACAGAAAGATGATTTGAACAATGAATGACCTATCTCTTTAATGAACGTGAGCTTGCATGGACCTGAACTAAACTATCCCTTTGTAGACAAA
The DNA here is from genome assembly GCA_000404065.3 of Pinus taeda. Classification (NCBI taxonomy): domain Eukaryota; kingdom Viridiplantae; phylum Streptophyta; class Pinopsida; order Pinales; family Pinaceae; genus Pinus; species Pinus taeda. The sequence continues at coordinate 21,591 of APFE030037665.1, forward strand.
CAAGCATACACAGTATACAAGGCGATTACACACTTCAGACCCTACCTCTTGAAAATTCATCGCATTGTCTTTGTGCCACACCTAGGAGTCAGATCACTGCTTAGTCAACAAGAGATGGGTGAGAGAAGGGTGAACCGGATGACAGGATTGCAAGAATGTGATCTTGATATCAAGCCAGTTCACACCATAAAGGGTCATGGTCTTTGCAGAGTAGCAACAAAATCAATACATGTGAAAGAGGAAGAAGAAGAGATCACCAACTAGGAGAAAGAAATTGAAATGTATAATGTTGAGCAAGGCCCCCCCACTTTACATAGAATGTCTTGGTACCTAGATGTATGCCAGTACCTTGAGCATGGAACCATGCCCTCTCACTTCTTTATGTAGTAGAAGAGGGAAATATGACTCAAATATTTAATTTACCAGTTGATGCATGGAGTGCTTTAGAGAAAACATCACAACGTCATTTTGCTCAAGTGCCTTAAGGCACAAGATTGGGAAAGGGCTTTACATGATCTTCTTAACAGACTAGTTGGGGATCACTTTGTGAGCAACAAAAAATACACAAGGTCATGTGGGATAGTTTCTACTATGCTACATTATTCAAATATGCACATGCATATGCCTGCAAGTGTCCGGTGTTTCAGGGATGTGCCGACACAGAACGAAGGTCAGCAGCCCCACTGCAGCGTATTGCAGTGGATGAACCATTCCAATAGTGGGGCTTGGACATCACCGGGGAGATTTTCCCACATTCATCAAAGCAACACTTTTACATATTAACCGCTACATATTATTTTACGTGGTGGACAAAATCATTTCCGCTGAAACAAGAGATTGACAAGGAAGTCATTAGCTTTCTAAGGTAAAACATCATCTCTAGGTTGGAATTCCTGTATCACTTGCTTTTGACAATGAAATGTACTTTTACTCATTAAAGGTTTAAGAATTTAAATTGTAAAATGGTATTGTGTTAAAGCATTGTGCTAACTACTACCCACAGGGAAATGGTATTGTCGAGTCTGCAAACAAAAAGCTTATCCACATCATAAACATACCATTTACTCTGAAAAGTGACACTAGCACTCCACTGTGGTGAATTCTCTATGGGCTAACCGAGTCACACCTAAGCCCTCTTTGAATACCTTACCCTACTTCCTGGTATATAGAAAATAATTCATCCTCTTGTCGCATTTCTACTTGCATGTTGTCTAGTTGTCCCAAGAATCCTAAGGCAAGTCATGTCGATTAGTTCAATGCAGGATGGACACATTGCACAAGCTACAGGAAGAAAGGATGAAAGAAGAAGAAAACTTTACACTTTACTAGAACCATATTAAGAGATGGTTCAACAAAAGTTTGCAAGGAGTACCAGCTTTACTGTGGGTGACCTAGTCTTGAAGTGAGATAAACCCCATGAGAAAAAAGAAAAACACACGAAGTTTCAGTCCCTATGGATTGGCCCATTAACTATTCATGAGAAGATTTGCCAACACATGTATTGTTTACAATCACTTGACGGGAAGATCGACACTCTCACTGTCAATGGCCAAGGCTTAAAAAAAATATTTTCAGTGATCTGGGGTAACGCCTCTCACCATGTACATACTCCTTCCATTACTTTATTGTTATTTGCTTTGCTATTTTTCTTTGCTTTATTGTTTTGTTATTTTCTTTGTTGTTTTGTTTTGATTTTATGTTCTGTTTCTTTGTTTTGTAAATAAGTGTTTTCTCATACTGCGTTTTGGCTTCTGAATGTGTATGTGGCTAATGTTCAAAGAGTATTGTGACACTATAGTGGTTGGCTAGTCCTATGTTCGTCTTATTTGTTCTTGGTTGTAACTTTTGGCCGGTGAAGAGTTGATGGAAAATACGATCCATCTCTAAGGAATTTTTTGGTCAAACCATGAAGAAGTGTCGATTTTGGGAAACCTCATGCCTAGACTCAGTTTTCTGCTATATGTGTTCAATATTATCCAACTAATAGAAATTGAGAAAGGGAAAATCTAAATGAGAAAACTTGAATCAGAGGTATTTACATGATTCTTTGAAGGAACAACCTCTCCTACTCTCAATATGTTGGGATCCCTCTTTTGCCCCAAAAATAAGTAAGTTCCTATGCACATTCCTCTTTCAAAAAAATAACAAGGGTGAAAGAAGAGAAAGGCTTCCTGCGTAGAGAGGTGAAGCAATAAACCCCAACAGGGTACTGTATAAAATCGCTCGAAGTGGGGCAATGCTTGTGTTCCTACGTGATTGCATCAGGGTAGTTCTTAGGTCTGTTGGTAGCGGAGCAACACTGAAGATGAAAAGCTATACCCTGAAAATCTTAAGATCACGCATCAAAGTACCCTTCCTAATTTGAAACACTAAGATCTTGTAGAATTTTTTGTTGTGTTCAATTGAGTCGGTACAAGGAGAACCATGTCTTTCCATGGGGAAAGTGGGGAAGCCAAAGTGATTTGCGCAACATATCAATAGTCCCCAAAAGGCCAAGGCCCTACGATGAAAATGAACCAAAGTAGAGAAGTCGTATTCAACCAGTGTATCGCCAATTGTTGTAGTGGTTGCAAGACCCTCCAAAATTTTGGCTCGCATCCAAATTTTGGAGCCTTCCTTGGTTTTTTCTTTGATGGTTGAAAACACTTGAGCTCAACTCATGAGCTCTTGTGAAGTAATTTTTACCTTTTTCTTGTTTGACTAGCAGTCATATTTCGTCATGTTGATTTCTTTGTCATGCTTGTAACCTTGTTTTGGTGACTTTGAAGGTTTGTCTTTGTGTGTTTGGGTTGTCTTCACTATGTGAACACCCATCATGCTCACACACAAACTTGTAAGAATTGTCGTGCAAGAATCATCATCAGGGAAAATTTTAAGAACCACCCTAAATTTATATGTATAATAAGCGGGCGAATCCCCATGATACATGGGAAAACTAGGAGGTGATTTTATCAATAACATAATATGTATATATAAATTTTTTGGCAGATCTCTCACCATGTTATATTATCTTGTAAAGCCATGGCGAATCTTTCACTAAATTACAAAATATTGTAATATCTTGGCAAATATTTCATTGAATAATAAAACATTATGAAGTCTTGGCGAATGTTTTGTT
>APFE030037666.1:0-15651 GCA_000404065.3 Pinus taeda
TCATTCGGTATGATGCCCAAGACACTGGGGAAACTCCCAGAATTAGCTCAATAGTAAAATCTATATCTGTTTTTGGGGGTAGGCCTGGCACCTTAGTAAACCCTTTGAACAATTTTTCCCTAATTACTACTCCCATGATAATGATTATGGTGATGACATGACTCCTATATGACTCATTGATGATATGACCTAATGATGACATCTAATGGATATCTATGACCATGATTAAAGATCTTTGAAACCTTGCAGTATGCATTACAATGATATGATGACCTTTAATGATGACCAAGGAACTCCCTTAGTTACCTATCATAAGGAGTGATGACAATACCATGATATCATTTTATGACCATGAGCATGGAGGGGAGTAGTAATGACCTAAAACAAACCAATGATCAAATTTTATTTCAAAATATAAGAATTTGACCTAATGACCCTAAGAGCCACATGGAAAGAGAATTTGATCATTGGTGACTCATAGACCTAACATCAGCTCCAATTAGGGATGCAAGCTCCTTTAGGAGGTGTCAAGAATGCTGTAGACCAGGTAGCCTCATCCATTGGGTGATGGATTCAAAATAAAACAATTGACACTCAAAATACTAACTCATTAAACTTAAGAAAAACTTAAACTAACTTGACCTGATTGAAAAACATCACTACTAATTGAAATTACTTACACATGGCAGTAGACTCTATGAATATATTGCAACCCTACACCTCACATGCATATAAAATAACAGGGGTTACTAGAGTGTCAAAGAGGAACCTTTTGTTACTCCAAATCTAGAGATAATAAACTTCCATCCTCCAAAAATACTTTTCTCAGTGCTACCATTAGAGTTCAGCAAATAATCAGTACAAAATTATGTTATTTTATATGGACATTGAAACATTTTATTTATTGTTCTCCCACACACAAACATATCGAACTAAACATAAAATAAAATACACATAATGTAATATAAAGATGATATAAAATTAAGATTGACATTAATGTATTTTATATATGATTGGCATTAACTTTTTTTCTTATTACTATTTTTTTATTTGTTAATGTAATTATTATTGTATTATTTTTAAATATAATGTTATATGACAATATCTTCATTATACTAAATTATAATCCACAATAAATACATTTTTATTATTAGATAATATTTACTAACACTTTTTTCTCATTTTCTTCATTTTAATTTTTAATATCCAATTTTTCTCTATTTTTATTATATATTTTGTTTCAATTTTAATATGTCTTGATGATGCATGGAGCCTAAGAAATTTCATAAGTTATACCTAGTATTTACAAAAAAAAAATTACAACATAATCTTCCTATATTTTTTTTTTCTGGGCAAATGCTAAACTATTTATATTAAAAAAAGAGAAAAAGATATATACAAGAGGTCGAAACCTCTGAGAGCGTATGCACAGCTCTCTGTCAAGTTTTCCAACCAAAATTTGTGATTACAGGCTTTGACAAACTGCCTATTCTCACAATTACAATTCCAGTTTGCAGAATTAAACATAAAGACATGGAATTTTAACAAAATGCATAAACAAAACAAGGATGCCTGTTGAAAGAGGACACGCGTTGAAGGTACTCCAGGCGTCCCGGACTGGGCACACGTAACCAAAACCAAAGGCAAGCTGAGCATAGGGGCAAGCATGTTGCTTCCCAAATGGGGCACAGGTGGCGCACTGAATCAAGGCCATAGACGGCTGAGCGCAGGTGGTCATCGAACCAAAAAAACAAAGGCAAAAAACGCTGGAAAATACCTTAATCCTTCCTTTCCTCTGCTCTCGCCTGTTCTTCTGCGTCCTTCTGCTTTGCAGCTAGCTGCTCTGCTTCCCATTCAGCTTCCTCCCGTTCAGGATCAGGCACACACTCAATTTCCATCCCAGCCGGAATGTCCTCCAGCCGCAGAATTCTTGGAGGGAGGATGGGATACAAGCGACCTCCAAAGAAGCGCGCAGGCTTCTTGTCTTCTGCAGGCAGCTTCTGAGCTTGGGAATCCGTCTTCTGGTGCTGGGCCAAGTTGGTAATTTCCATATCGATAAGACTACATATTTCGTGAAGGGCTTCATGCTGCTCCTCAGAATGCACATCTGTGTTTTCCTCTTCGAGCTTGCTCTGAGAGGAGGGTTGGTAGGAGCTTTCCTCCTGGCTTCCGCTCTGAGAGGAATTGTTGGAGCTTGGCTCCAGCTCCTCAGAAATCCCCTTACCCTTACCATCTTCATCATCTTCCTTCGTAAATACCACAGTAATTAAGGTGGAAACTATAGGCTTGTTAGTGCGACGGATGAATTTGAACTTCACCGTCTGCACCGAGTTGTTGGTATCTGAGTTGGAATCGTCAGAACCAGGGGAGCTGGGCGAAGCATAAGCCAACGGGGAGACCTGCCACGGTCTCTGAATGCCACTGCCACCAGGGTTCCTGCCACGACGCGGCGAAGCATGTCCTCGAAGAGGCATTCTGAACCTGCCGAAATGTAACAGGGTTTTCTGAATTCTACTTTCCGTGAGAAGACGTGACAGAAGGGACCAAATCTCACGCTGCTCCCTGCCTCTGAAGCGACTCTGCTTCACTCTTACACTCCCCTTCTCTGCCCACAAACCCACATTTACTTGCAGAGCAGAGCCGAAATTCTTTGCCTGTTCAGACAAGCCTATCAAACTGAAATCCCCGCTCCCAGACATTCTGGTAGCTTCTACCTTAATTCCTTGGTAGCTCGGGCGATAGGAATGGCATTGAATGCCATTGAATGCGCGTTTAATGAGCTTCATTAATCGCAGGTGGGATTGCCTTCGTCCGGATGACTCCTCGTGGCGGTCACGTGGCTAGCTCCAAACAACGTCTCACCTGCGTCCGGGTAACATAATCTTCCTATATTATATATATAGTATTTAAAAAAAAAATTAACAATGTAATCTTTTACTAGGAATATTCAAATGTAATTTTTTTTAATTAAATTATTTTATAGATAAATATAAATGTAATCATAAACTTCAAGGTATAATAGGCAATCTATAATTTATAATGAAATCCTATTTTAGGCAAATATTGAAATGAATAATATTTTAGGATAGTATTAAAAAAAATATTTCAAAAATTTATTTCAAACAAATCACTTGGAATCTATTTTTAATAACTTGTAATTATGGGTTAAAAAAGATATTCCTAAAAGTATAAAATAGATCTTTATAAATTTGAATCATATTTAAAAATTATCTTCCAAATAATTCAAATAAAATTTGAGTTACCATATTTAAACCAAAACTTATATTTAGCTTTTAATAAAACTATTTTATTCATGCTAAACTAATAAATCAAAACCATTAAGATAATATTAAAATTTGAGTTACCGTAAATAAATCAAAACTTATATTTATCTTTAATAAATTAAAATCATTTACTCCAAAGAAGCTATTACTAAAAAGTAAAATACATCTTTACAAGTTGGAAACATATTCAAAATTATAATTACCAGTAATTCAACACCTATTAATATAATACTAAAAATATTATTACCAAGTGTCATGTTTTAATCACGAATCAAAAACAAATTTTAAATGTTGAATTACTTTTTTACCAATTATCAAACAATTGCATTAAACTCACGTACACTTCATACAAATTTTTTGGGCATTCAAATTTTGTTCATCCATGAAAATGAGATGGTTTCAGATATTCACCAGTTACTTGAAAGGCAACAATAAAATTCATTAGAGCTGCAGGTCATGAAGAAAAACAAATTAAACTGACAAAACAGTTGAGCAAAAGTAATGGACCCATAAGTCGTCAAAGTTCTCTAAAATTGATTAATAATAAAACTAAAATTCGTTAGTTCAAACAAAAGAATTTATGTAAGTAGAAAGACATGCATTCCATGGTCTGTCATTTCTGCAAAAAGGTGGCGGTCAGTCGAACAGTTTTGCGAGCGCTCAAATACGAGGCGGTTGGTAGTATCATGGGTTAAGGATTTCCACAACACAGGATAGTAATCCTCTACACGTTTTGGAATGCACTACAGTTTTGGAGTGACGGCGCACTGCACAGGCTTACAAGGGTTGCACCCCTCGCATTTAGCAACGCATGATGGCGGCGCGGAGCCAATATGTACCCCTCGCAATGCAGCCTCGCTTCAATTGTACATGCATTTCAGAAACGAAAGATTACAAGGCAAGCAACGCCAGGACGTTCCGACGAAGACGTGGTTTGTTTATAACTAATTTCTCTCCCGGCGATCTCCGAATTATTGAAAGGGTTACTGAATCATATTGGTGTTTCTGCAGGCATGCGAGAAAACATTTTGTGCAAAACAAATTGAAAACCCAATGAATATTTTATGTAAAGTACGCACCCCTAAAGCTCAATAATATTAAAACAGAAACGAGGATCTTCATCGTGGCATAACGTGAAAATCCAGCTTCCACAACCGCGTTTTTTTCTATATCTCAGCAGAATCCTCTTTGAATAACGTACTCCCTGACAAAGATTGAAGTACGTACTCCTTAACAAAGATCGAAGAGAAATTGTGGAGCAGAATATACTCTCTGAGAAATTATGAAACAGATGGTTGTTATCAATATTCAAAATAGTTAAAATAGTTAAAATAGTTAAAATAGTTAAATTATATAGAAAGCATCGCAGAAAATAACTGGAGTCAAAGTCAATTAACACCTAACACAACAGGTGACACCTAACAAACAAAAGAAATAAATACGATGACACCTAACAAAACGTGAGATTATTATTTCAACACCCTCGACAGAAATCTATTTGAATAAGTTATTCTCCCAGCAAATTCTCTTTGTATAATGTATGGATACGTGTATTTGAGCAAAGTATTCTCCGAGCAAATTCTCTTTGTATAATGTATGCAGAAGTCTATTTGAACAAGGTATTCTCCCAGCAAAATCTCTTTGTGTCGGAATATTGTATATATTGAATCTAAAGAGCTACCATGCTAATAATAAAAGGGAAAAACAAAATTATAAAAACAAAAATTGCGCATAAATCATACAAGCAAGTCCTATTGAAGAATCTGAAGAGCTACGATGCAAATAAGCATAAAAGAAAAAAAAAACGCATAAAGCATATAAGCAAGTCATACTGAACCTTTAGACCTACGATCCAAATCGAACATGCTAATAATCATAAAAACAAAAATAACGTGTAAAGTATATAAGTCAGTCCTACGATCCAAATCGAAAGAAAAATAAAGAAAAAATAAAATAAAAGAAAAAAAGAAAAACGATATAGAAACCTATAACACAAATCACTAAGTATAATTTTTATCATTTTGGGAAAAAAATATTAATATTTTCACGATAATTTATTATAATTTAAGTGAGTAAAAAATCAATATTTAGATAGATAGATAAGTGCAATTTAAATCATTTTTTTGAAATTTACAATGGACTCAATAGCATCAAAAACTTCTTGGTCACCTAAAATCTTAAAGTTTAACAAGTTTAATCTATATTTAAGAAAATCGCTACCCAAATTTATCAAAACATTGCCGAGATTTTCATGATTTTCAGTGAAAATAATGACAATTTAGTAACATCCCTGAAAAGAGTTATTAATATTTCTAGGTTTTTCTTATCTTTACCTTTTTAGGATAATGGTAAATTAAGAGCTATGCACATAGAACAAAAATAAAACATAAAACAAATAAGAGAAAAAAGAAAAAGAAAAATAACACATAAACATCTAACCCAAATCTTACTGAAAATTTAGAATCATTTTAGAAAAAAATTATTAATATTTGTAAGTTTATTATTAATATTTGTAAGTTTTTCTTGTTTTTTAGCTTTTAAATAAAGATGAGTAATTTTTGAGGGTATAAAAATATTATAATAATATATTCATTCAATATGTAAATAAAATAAATATTAAAAAATAGTCATGTCATGTTACTAGTAGAAAGAATAATACTTCTTAATTGAACTAGCATATTAATATATATCTTAATAATTTTTTTAATGAGAAACAACTATGAACAACATTGAATCCACTTTTCATCAATACATTAAAAATATTTGTACCAATTACTTCTTTAGTTAAAACATTTGCATCATTATCCAAAGCCTTAAACTTGAATTTGAAATTATTTTTCAACGAAATTGCATATCAAATATGCATGAGTCTCACTTCAAATTGAACATCTATGTACACTTTATACAACCAAAACACTTAATTGGATTCTTTAAAAGTCACATCTCTACAATCTCTCTCTATATAAAAACCACATCTTTAAGAGTCTCCATATATAATTATTTTTTTTATTAATATGTCATATCTCCTTCTATGCATACATTGAACTATTTTTATTATTAATATTTTTTAAAATGTTACATATCAAGTTCATAATAAATATTGAATGAATACAAATCTCTCTTATAACTTGAACTATAAAGTACCTATTAATGAAACAGTGCTATCCCTCTCTCTTTATTAAATGTAATTTATCAGCTCCATATTAATAATGAAATAAATAACCCATCTACATTATAATACAAAGTGAAATGGATGATTTTTTTTTAATTTAAATTACTTTATTTTCCTTGATGATGATGACAATTATCATTAACCTCCAGTAAGACTAATTTGGGCTATCGGACCTTAAGAAGGTAACAGACTAATTGTGACTCTCTAATATTTTAGGTCTATGATAAAAAATAAGAGAAATAAGTGCTCCAAGATCACTATATTTTGTTGCCTTAACAAGTCATGAAGGTTGACAAATTCTTTCATCCTAGGTTGTTTTGGAAATAGACCAATTTCCTTGGTTAAGATTTCATGAGAATTATTTTTTGTCTTTGCAAAAATCATTTTCTTCTTACAACTAGTCAGGACAAAGAGATAATTCTAGTTAGCAAGGGTGGGATTGATCTTATCCTTATAATATCTTAGCTTCCTTTCCCCTCTATCTCCTTATCATTCCACAATTTATCCTTAAATTTGGAGGGAATAGTATTTTTAATACTATCCTTATTCTATGAGATGATCTCGTGTTTTATCCCCTAGTATTCAAGCCTATACTAGGCATCCTTATTCCATCCCCACTTGAATTAAAATTGGGGCTTTTGGCTAGAGTTGGAAGCAATTTTGGGATGCATATTCCATTCCATATTGTAAAGCGTTTCTTATGCATGAAATATATTAAACGTAGCCATGTTTTCAATGGGGTAAAGCTAGCTTCGATCAACAGGATAGGATAGGGAATATTTTCTTTAATGTTGAGGTTGTAGATTATAAATTTGTTTTAAATAATCTCGATATTCCTCCATGAAGCTATGGATATAATGAAACTCCACAACTCACATACATATAAAATAACAATGGTAATGAGAATCTCAAAGAGGAGCATGTTTTACTCCAATTCCAGAGGTAATAAACTTTCCATCCTCCAATAACCCTTTTCTCAATTGTGAGGTGGTGATGAGTATGAAATTATGGTATTTAATATGGACATTGAAATATTTTATTTACAGTTCAAACGCACACAACACACATATCAAACTAAGCATAGAATAAATTACACATCATGCAATATAAAGATGATATAAAATTAAGGTAGAAATTGAAGTATTTTATTTATGATGAACATTAACTTTTTTTATTACTATTTTTTAAATTTTTTAAAGAATAAACTTATTACTTTATAATTTTTTTATATAATGTTTTGTGACAAAATCTTCCTTATACTAAATTAATGTCACACAACGTATACAATTTTATTAATAGGAGTATATTACATTAACAATTTTCTGCAATTTTAAATGGTAAACCTAGCTCCTATCAAGAGGATAGGGTAGGAATATTTCGCTTAATCTAAGAGGTTGTATATAATATTTTTCTTTTAAATAAACCTCGATATTCCTCCGAATCTATTGATATACTTCAAGCCCTACACTAACATACATAAACAATAATATCTCACATACTATATAAAATAATAGTGGTGATGAGAGTCTCAAAGATGAGATTTTTTAATCCAAATCTAGAGATAATAAGCTTTCCATCCTCTAATAATCATTTTCTCAATTATGAGTGTAAAATTATGTTATTTAGTATGGACATCGAAATATTTTATAAATAAGCTTTCCATCCTCCAATAATCACTTTCTCAATTACGAGCTGATTATGAGTGTAAAATTATGTTATTTAATATGGACATTGAAATATTTTATAAAATTATGTTATTTAATATGAAAATTGAAATATTTTATTTATAGTTCACACGCACAACGCACATATCAAACTAAACATAGAATGAAATATCATCATTCATGCATAGTAAAATGATTATAAATAGGTAGAAATTGAAGTATTTTTATTTATGATGGGGGGATGGGCATTGACTTTTTTTTTATTACAATTTTTCAATTTGTTAATATATTTATTAATTTACTATTTTTGTATATATTTTTTTGTGACAAGATCTCCATTATAGTAAATTATACTAAATTATAGAGCACACCTAATACAATTTTACTAACTAGGAATAATATTAGGTTAAAGACATTTTCTCAATTTCAATGGGGTAAATGCTAGCTTCGATCAAGAGGATAGGATAGGGAATATTTCCTTTTAATATTGACGTTCCAAATTATAAATTTATTTTAAAACATCTTGATATTTATCCAGAAATATATGGATATACCACAACCCTACACCTCACATAGATATAAAATAACACCTTACATACATATAAAATAACAATGGTGACGAGAATCTCACAGAGGAGATTTTTTTTTTTCCAAATCCAAGGATAATAAACTTTCCATCTTCCAATAATCCTTTTCTCAATTATGCGCTGATGATGAGTGTAAAACTATGTTATTTAATATGGACATTGAAATATTTTTATTTATAGTTCTCACACAACACACCTATCAAACCAATCTTAGAATGAACTACACATGATGTAATAAAAAGATGATATAAAACTAAGGAAGAAATTGAAGTATGTTATGTATGATAGGCATTAACGGTTTTTTTATTACTATTTTTCAATGTGTTAATATACTTATTACTTTATTATTTTTTAATATATTGTTTTGTTACAACATCTACCTTATACTAAATTATAGCGCACACTTAATACTATTTTATTAACTAGGAATAATACTAGGTTAAACACATTTTCTCAATTTCAATGGGGTAAAAGCTAGTGTTGGACATAAATTGTCATTGATGTCAATATGGAAATATTTGAGGTGTAGATGGAGCCAAGAGGAGAAGGAGCCACCAGAGGAACTAATAGAGCATAGAACCGACACAGCCATTGGAAGATCAAATAGAGAACAAAGCCATCGGAGCCATATTTATATCCAGAGAAGAACAGAGCAAACAGAGGAGCAAACGGAAGCAAGCACAGTTTTCATCCTTGAGCACAATATTTAAAGGTATTAATTTTTTTTCACTATTTCACTGTGTAATCTCATCCACTCAAGTATTAGACCACTCAAATATTTAGCTCGATCTATTTTAGTAAATGTTATACATTGTCTCACTTTCTCTCCAATATTAATAGTAGCTTTCTCTAAAGTCAATGATTGTGACTTATGGAGTGTTAAACCCCAAGTAAGTTTCAGTGGCCATTGGTTTCTGTTACCTCATTTAAATGCAAAGTGACTAACAATGTTGAATGATAGAAAGTGGGAATAATAAGAATGTATTCAATTACAAATAGATTACAGTTTCGAGAAACAAACGTTTTAGGTAAGTGAACATTTTATTTAAGATGAAATTCAAGTATTTTAATTATGGATGAATTATTTTTGTTATAGATTCATAGATATTATATTCCATTTATTGGCTATGTTCTTTAATAACCATAAAATATATGGAATATGATAGAGAAAAAATGGTATATAACATATTTTCATATATTGTAGTAAACATCATACCTTGTTTATCTTTCTCTCCAATATCAATTGTAGTTTTCTCCAAAGTCAATCATTATGACTTATTGGTTGTTAAACCCTAAGAAACATTCAATGGTATTTTTTTTTCTATTACCACATTTGAATGCATAGTGACTAACAATGTTGAATGATGGAATATGGGAACAATGAAAATGTAGTCTATTACAAATAGTTTACAATTTCAAGAAGCAAAAATTTCAAGTAAGTGAACATTTTATATTCAGGTCACATATCATTTTTTCCCCCTCCATATTCTAAATCATTTACTGTTAAATGGTAATGAATCAATGTGCACCATTAATCTAATTTCTCTCCAATGATATTTGTATTACCATCCAAATAAAAAGGTTACTGCATCCTATTAGTGATTTTGAACCCATGCGAGAAAACATTATGTGAAAAATAAATTGAATACCCAATGAATTCCTTGTGAAAATGACACACCCCTAAAGCTCAATAATATTACAAATGAGCATCTTCATCGTGGCATAATGGGAAAATCCAACTTCCATAACCGCATGTTTTCCTACATCACAACAAAACCTCTTTGAATAACATACTCCCCCTTAGAAATATCTTTGAATAATGTATTATCGTCAACAAAATATCTTTGAATAATGTATTATTCATTGTGATGTCTCTAAATATTTTATATATTGAATTTGAAGAGCTATGATGCTAATAAAAGTAAAAATAAATAAAAACAAAAAGTACAATAAAGGTATAAAGTATATAACCAAATTGATACTGAACCTTTAGAGCTATGATGCAAATATAAAGAAAAACATAGCATAAAATAAATAAAAGTGAAAAAAGAAAAACACCCTATAAATATATAACCCAAATGAGTAATAACTATTTACTACTATTTTGGAAAAAATATATTAATATTTCTTTGTTTTTCTTGCATTTTCCTTTTTTGGGATAAAGGAAAATTAAAATTTCTTTATGGAAGCAAACCAAATTTGTCTTATAGACACTAAAATTATTATGATTAGCTATTAAAACTGAACGGTTCTTTTTAATTGGATTAAGATTATATATATATATATATAATAAAATATATATATATATAAATATATATATATATAACTTATGATTAACAAACCACTATGAACAACATTGAATCCACACCTCATCCTTACATTAAAGAAATTACCAATTACTGTTAAGTTAAAACAATTGTATCATTATCCAATGCCTTAAAATTGCTTCACAAAACTCCACTAGTCTAAAATGGGATGTGATTTTTTTGTAAAGAAATTGCATATCATATATACATGCATCTCTCTAGATCAAATATCTTTGTACACTTGCTACAAAAAAACCAATTCAGTGGATGGTTTAACATTACAATATCTTCTATTTCAATACTTCGATTTAAAGATTATTTGTTAACCTTTCTCGAACTCATGACAATATTTTCATTTAGATGAATAAATATGTATTAATAAAAGATCCCATTGTTTTCATTCTCTAACAGGTCAACATGAAATGAAAATTTCTAGAGAGACACACATATAAATCTTTCCATCTTACTCATAGAAAATATTATAGTTGTTAATGAATTACATGTTTCATCTCCTATGCACCATTGCATAAAGCAGGCCGTCTCCTTTTCATTTTGTTTCAAAGATCAAAGATCAAATTTCCAATTTTGTTTCAAAAATCAAATTTCCAATAGACTTAATGGAGTGCAAACTAGATTACAATTTCTCCATATTAAAGTAAATCAAGTATGTTTTTAACATATTATGAAGAGAAATATTCTACTTTAGTAACCTCTCTTTACCGCAATTCCTAAGAAATAATGCAACTCATTTAAATTCCTCCTTTGAAACTCATGTAGGACTTGGTCTCCTTAATTACTTGTTTGCTATCACTAATCCAAACAATGTTAAGAATATAGAAGACAAAAATAAGGAGGTGATTTCAATGCTCCATATAACTTCTTATGGAAACACTCTCACAATATCTTTATCAAATCACTATTAACATTATTGTAGGGACCATCACAACATCTTTATAAAATCACTACTAACATTATTGTAGGGACCATCACAACATCTTTATCAAATCACTACTAACATTATTGTAAGGACCATTTCAATCCATGCAATGATCTCTTCCACAACATCTTTATAAAATCACTACTAACATTATTGTAGGGACCATTTCAATCCATGCAATGATCTCTTTAGCCATTGTAAAATGTCCTCTCTCCATTTTACTAAAAATCCTTATTGTTGGTTTATGATGATTCCTTTATTGACCTCACCAGAAATACATGCCATCTCCCCATTTATTTTCTTAACTTCCAAATAATAAGCCACCATTTGTGTTAACATCATCCTAATAAAGGTCATTTTGGTTGTCGAAGAGATGGACTTTTAATAAACAATATCCCAATCCACCATAAATACATTCCATCTCCCCGTTTATTTTCTTAATGTCGAAATCATAAGCTACCATTTCTGTTAACATCAGCCTAATAAAGGTCATGTTGGTTGTCGAAGAGATAGACTTTTAATAAACAATATCCCTATCCACTTTAGATCCACTTTAGAGTATCACTTTGGTACCAAAGGAGCTATGTATTTCTCAATGTAACCTTCTTCATTATGCTTCATTTCTAAAAAGAATTTCAATGAAATAATATTCCTTCCTTCAAGAAACCCCCATAAATGTTTCCAGAAGGCATAAATTCATCTCCTGTAATATCCTCACATTAGATACTAAGGGAATATTGACATTTCTTAGATTATTACTATGGGAAGAAAAAACACAATAGCTAAACCTAGAGTACCCTTACACATACATCTTAAGCATTTTTCGCTAAAGGAATGTCCTCCCCAAATTTAATCTTTGACCTATTTTATAATGCTCAAGTTATATAATCACTTTTCCTTTGGGTAAAATGGAGGAAGAAGTTTGTTTTCATCTTTTACCTTTCAAAATCTTCATCTGGCACCTATGATAATGGGTTTATCCTATCTTCATATTTAGGTTGAAATATATGCTAATAGAATAACAATATATTGTAATATTTATTTTGGAATAGATTTTGTTAGCACTCCCCAGTGTCCCAAGGCTGAGAAAGGATACTAACGAAGGTAACCTCAAACAAATATTTAAATTTGGTAGCTATCCATACCAAATCAAAGAGGGCTCTCTCAAGAATCTCACAAACAATAAAATGACTCGGAAGTAAAATAGATCTTAGGATCAATATTCAAATCTTAGTAGGTTTGAATTTAGGGTTTGCTGGAGCAAGGTCAATAAGTCTAGGAAACTAGGCTAGGGTTTCAAAAGATCTGTTGTAGAGATATAATAGGGCAAGGTAGGTATATTCAGTGAATTTTTTTAGTTTTCATGTTGGTCTAGGGTTGAAAAGGTGAAGGATCAAAATGAGCATAGTTTTCATGTTGGTGTAGGGTTGAAAAGGTGAAGAATCAAAATGAGCATATGAGCTTAGCTTAAAACAAGGATGAGACTTAGCCATTTTTTTTGCCTGCTCCTCCAGAAGCCCTTCCAGTTAAGGAAGGTAGCCCTTCCAGTTAAGGAAGGTAGTTCTTCCAGTTAAGGAAGGTAGTTAGGGTTGTAATCACCGCAATTGTCTTTTTCGCCCAACTTCCTCCTTGAGAAGTTTCCATCTCCTAAAACAAAATATATCTTATCTTTTTAAAAAATAATATTATTAAATTTCAAACAGATAATAATATCATATTTAGTTTGTCTTTTACCAAATTAAAGTCAAATATTTACATTTATCCTGGGGCATTACAACATAGAAAGAGATATGACATGTTAAAAAATATTAATAAAAGAATTATATAGAGAGAGTTTTACAGATGTGGTTTTTATATATAGACTATGAAGATGTGACTTTTAAAGCATCCAATGAAGTGGTTTGGTTGTATAAAGTGTACATAGATATTCAATTTGAAGAGAGACAGGCATATTTGATATGCAATTTCTTTGAAAAATAATTTAAATTCCAACTCAAACTAGTGGAGTTTTGTGAATCAATTAGAAGCCAAGTTTAAGGGTTTGGATAACAATGCAAATATTTTAACTAAAGAAGTAATTGGTACAAATATTTTTATGTAGGGATGAAGTGTTTTTTTGATGTATGGATGAAGTGTGGATTCAATGTTGTTCATAGTCATTTTTTATTGAAAAAATGATTAAGATATATAGTAATAATGATAGTTCAATTAAGAAGTATTATTCTTTCTACCTAGTAACACGACAGGACTATTTTTTAATAATTATTTTCTTTATATATTGAATGAATATTTTATTATAATAATTTCATACCCTATGAAGAAAATTTAATTTATCTTTATCCTAAAAGATAAAAGACAAGAAAAATTTACAAATATTACTACCTCTTTTCTAAAATGATTGTAAATTTTCATTAAGATTTGGGTTATATGTTTATGTGGTATTTTTCTTTTTCTTTTTCTTTTCTCTATTATTTGTTTTAAGTTTTATTTCTCTTTCTATTTGCATAGCTCTTAGTTTACCATTAACCTAAAAAGGTAGAGGTAAGAAAGACCTAGAAATATTAATAATTTTTTTCCAGCATGTTACTAAATTATTATTATTTTTCACTGAAAATCATGAAAATTCCCACAATATTTTGATAAATTCAGCCAGGAATTTTCTTAAATCTAGACTAAAGTTGTTAAACTTCAAGATTTTGGGTGCCCAAGAGGTTTCTGATGTTGTTGAATCCATTGTAGACTTCAAAAACATGATTTAAACACTGTTTCTACAAGATTAGTTAATTTTTATTTTTTTTGCCCAGCCAAAAATGCACTTATCTATCTGTTTATATGTTTTTTTGTTGTCATTTAAATTATAATAAATTATCTTGAAAATGTTAATAATATTTTTCCCAAAATAATAAAAATTATAATTAAGTAATTTGTTTTATATGTTTCTATGTCGTTTTTCTTTTTCCATTTATTTAATTTTTACTTTATTTTCCTTTCGGCTTGGTCGTAGCTCTAAAGCTTCACTATCACTTGCTTATGTGCTTTATGCGTTATTTTTGTTCTTATGCTTATTATCATCGTTCGATTTGGATCGTAGCTCTAAAGGTTCAATATGACTCGCTTATATGAGTTATGCGTTATTTTTGTTTTTATGCTTATTAGCATCGTAGCTCCTCAGATTCTTCAATAGGATTTGCTCGTATGATTTATGCGTAACTTTTGTTTTAATAATTTTCTTTTCCCTTTTATTATTAGCATCGTAGCTCTTTAGATCCAATATATACAATATTCGGACAAAAAGAGATTTTGCTGGGAGAATATCTTGTTCAAATAGACTTCTGCATACATTATACAAAGAGATTTTGCTGGAAGAAAACCTTGTTCAAATAGACTTCTGCATACATTATAAAAAGAGGATTTGCTGGGAGAATACGTTGTTCAAATAGACTTCTGCATACATTATACAAAGAGAATTTGCTGGGAGAATACCTTGTTCAAATAGATTTCTGCTGAGGGTGTTTAGATACTAATCTCAGATTTATTTAGGTGTCATCGTATTTATTTCTATTATTTGTAGGTGTCATCTGTTGTGTGTTAGGTGTTATAGTTAATTTAGATTTACTTCAGTTTAGTTGACTTTGACTCCAGATATTTTCTGTGATGTCTTCTATATAATTTATTTAACTATTTTAAATATTTGTAAGAGC